>CAJNOJ010000277.1:0-68418 GCA_905250025.1 Adineta ricciae
TCTTCCTCTTCTCTTTCTTTTTCGATTAAAATATTTCGATATTGTTGAGCTGTTTGTTGAATTAATTCGATCGATTTCTTTTCCCATTGATCAATTTGTTTCATCGAGGAAGAAACGGGTTGTTTTTGATTGATTTCATCTCTAAACTGATCATAATCATTGATAATCATGTGGAAATCTTCGTTTAAACTCTGCAGATGTTTTGTTAAATCTTCAAAACAAAACTCTTTTGAACAACCTCGGCAAGGATAAATGATTTTGTCTTTGTTACAAACGAAACATTGTTTTTTGTTATTTGCCATTGCCATTACTTTGAAGAAAATGATCGAAAGTAAAAAAAACGATCGATGTGAATCGAAAAGAATCAATGTGAACAAAACAAAAATAGTTGGAAGAAAATTTAGTTTAAATAAATCTGAATCATCATGAAAACAATCGCAGAAGAAGAATGAAAAAGAAGAAATTTCGTTGGAGAATTTTTCATCAAAATCGAATTTGTTTCTTTTTCTCCTCTTGGAAAAATCCCAGAAAACCGAATAAAAAGATCAATCGATCTGATTTTGTTAATCAAAAGACGAGGATTTATTTACAACAGTCGACTGATGTTTCACAGTTTTCAACTTTATCGGAGAAAATCAGAATAATTAAGGATGTGAAACTCTTTGATTTGTTCGAAATGATCTTTATTAACGATGAACCATTAGACGAAGATGTCTTTCACTTGACAAATTATTCGTTGAATAGCGAATAGAAATTCATGTTTTCAATAGAAACAGAATTTAATATTGTGATTGTTTAAATCTTCAAATTGAACTTTTATTCGTTTTTCAGCTGAACATGAAAATTTTTCTAATGTACCAAGATTTTTGTTTATTCTCCTCTTATAACATTACTAAATTTGTATGGATCAATTGATGTGATTTTTTTTCTCGTTTGTCGATCTGAACAAAACACGACATGTAGAAATATTTTTGTCTCTACATTATTTTGTCTTCAAATATGAAATAAAGCTCAGGTGTTCTTCTCTCATTTACCCCAAACATCCTCTTCTCTTTCTTCTTATATTCTCTTGTTTGTACTTTATCGAATCTTCTACTTCTATTCTTTTTCTTCACTTTTTACCCAAATAAAGTTTTATCCAATGTAAATTTTCGTTTGTTCACTTGATCTGAATTCTCTTCTCTCTATTTTCCTCGTAATTTACAAAATGATTTTACATCAATTCAAAGTTGACTGTTTCAAAGTTTTCATCGTTTTGAAAAATATTTGTGAAAGATGTAATTAATCACATATTGGCAAACTTATTTTCCTTGTAGAATACTCAACACGCTTTCTCACACTTTAGCTCATAGATATTTATCAGTGGAAAAAAATTCAAAATCAGTGTTGGTTTGTCGGTGGAGGATTAGTCGGATTGTCAACGACCCTTTTTCTACGATGATGTGGAGGGTGTACTGTACTAGTTGCCCAATTACGAGAGTTCAGTGGAAAACAATACACTTTGTCTGCTGACTATATGGTAGCGGCAAATGGTCATGATAGTCCGATTTGTAGAATATTAGGTATTAATTGTAGTAGACGTGGTCATATTCGTTCTGTACGAAGTGCTCTGTTTTCTGCGCAACTTGAAGAATATCGTCAGTCAGGAGTCAGACAGTTCAAAATAAAACAGCCAGATTTTGAAGATTTCTTTACGACCTGTACAAACCCGCCCAAACATATGATAGTTTCTCACATTCGTCCAGGATTTCTGAAAAAAGAAGAAGAGGCATTTGATAAGAGAGGTGAACCTTGAAATAAAGTAAAAGATAAAGTTGTGCTAAATAATGTTCAGAAAAAAGAAATGCCTCCACGCAGGATTGAACTACGGACCTCCAGTTTACGAGACTGGCGCTCTACCACTGAGCTATAGAGGCCGACAGTTAAACTTATGCAGAAAATCGAGCTTTATCTTATAAAAAAACAGAAGCATTCCTCTAGGACGGAATCCTAAATACAAATATTTTAATTTTCTCTTGTGTGAAAAATACACGTAAAATCTCTTGGGAGAAAATTTATTTGACGAAAGAGTACGAGTTTTATATGTCGGTATATCAATATCATTATGTATTGTTGATTTATGCGAAGGAAAAATCATATTTCTTGTTTTCGCGTCATCGACAGAACTGTAAAAAAAATTGTGCAAACATAACGATGACATCATCATGGGTTATTCCTTCGGAACCATGCAGTATGTTGGGAAAGATATACGCATATAAATTAAAGCGCTCTATCGCAGTATTTGTTTTGAGCAACATTGTTCGAAACTTGACATGTAAGTACATTGCATCATTTCAAAAGCCAATTTGATTGAAAATGTCAAACATTTTCTCAAGGACGACAATGATCAGACGACAATCTACGCGTGAAATCAAAGAGATGATTGAACTAGCACAAGTAGGAACACATCGGATAAGTATTTGACATTTTCTGTATTTATTTAAGCCCATCAATGGTGACTTAGTTCAAACACATATTCTCGCAGCATGTGTATCAACCGTTGGTTATTTGCTTTTAAAATTACGTGAATACTATTATGAAGACGGAATATCAAGGGAGTTACTTTGTCTAGTTGGAACAGTTAAATGTCGGTATAAAGGAAGTCAGTATAATATTCCAATTGAAATATGGGTCCAACCTGACCATCCGAATACTGCACCGATAGCGTATGTTAAACCAACACCGGAAATGTATATATCATCCAATTGCAAACATGCTCTACCTGATGGAACGATCAGAATAGCATATTTGACGCATTGGGATCATGTATAAAAATATAGAGGATAACTTTTTCGATTGATTTTAGTTTCAATTTCTTTTAGACAATTAGTTCTATAGAAGGCTTATTGCAAGCAATGTCACAAGTATTTTCACAGCAACCTCCTGTATATTCAATTGGTAATGGTACCATTCATCCGATCCAATATCAACCAGCAGCTACAAATACAGCTTCGCCAACATTTCACAGTATAGTTTATCAATAACATGTCATGATCAAAGAATATTTTTCTCTTCAGATCCGACGACCAGTGCAGCATCAAATTCTGATATTCACCAAAGAAATAATTCTCATCGATTTTCCGATATTCTCGCCGAACCAAAACGAATGCTCTTACCTATTCAAGGTTATGAAAACATGTCTCTTGTTTCTCTTGAACAAGCCGTACAACCTCTTATTCCTTTCGTTCCACAAGTCGAACAGATGGTCTGGATTGCTAAACAAAACTGCCTTGATCCACAACATGGTTTAACTGCCGATGAATCAGCGGCTATCATGATTTACACGATGGGATGGGAACCAAATGAATCTTCGTTCTATCTTATTCTAAATCAAACATTACGGTCGCCGAATCGTGATCAACTAAAACCTTGGTTTTTGTATCTGCGATTGATCATTAATGCATTGGGGAAGCTTCCAACAACTCAACAGAATGTTTACCGAGGCGTGAAGTTAGATTTAAGCGATCAATATAAAAAAGATAGCACTGTTGTTTGGTGGGGATTTTCTTCATGTACATCATCAATTGAAAAGCTTGAAAATGAACATTTTTTGGGGAAAACTGGCGAACGCACTTTCTTCAGTATTGAATGTAAATCAGGTAAAAGTATTCAATCACATTCATACTATGAAACAGAAGATGAAGTTCTGCTTCTTCCTGCTCGACAATTCCGCGTTACTGGCTGTCTTGATCAAGGAAATGGTTTACATCACATTACATTAAAAGAAATCGATCCGCCATTCGATCTTCTCAAACTACCAACGATATGACTTGAAGGAGCGATTTTTATTCATTTGTAGTCTGGAGAAAAAAAAACGAATGCTTTTGACAATAAATTTTTGCTCAGTTTGTACAATCATATTTCAATGAAAAGATCTTCGGATAGCCGTAGCATGGATCTGAGAAAAATACATTATTCACCACAAATTGACATGTTGAACTACCTGAGCTTGTCGCACAGTAAGAGGTAACGTTTTGAGTAACATTCATTTCAATACAACCAGTGGGATGGCAAAGGCATCCTGAATCATCGCGAACTCCATAGAAAGCATCCAGAATTCTAATGTTTGGTGTAGGTGATGTGCAATTGGCGGTTATAGTGGTCCCTTCCGCTACATCACCTATCGTTTGAACTCCTACATAATATAATAATAAGGAAATTTAGACGAAAATATCTGTAAAAGTTTACCACTAGTGATTGAATCGTTGATGGGCAACGAAGAGAAATAAACTGAACTTTCAAAATTGTTTGTCAATAGTAAGTAACGTGTGGTAACATTCGGAGAAAATGTTTCGCATGTAGCATTATTTCGGAAACAATTAAAGGACGAAATTGATAATGGATTGTTAAGCATGATGCAAAGACATTCATCACAAGAACCATTGATAAGGACGGATGAGTTGGAATTCAGGATTTTCATCGAAACATTGTGAATTACTGGAAATACTTTCGCATAAACAGAATATTGTGCAAAATATAAAGAGAACACGATGTAAAGTGTTACACGTAACATTTTGATTGATAGTCTGACAATGGAGAAAATCGAACTTTTCCTCTTATTCAGGACACTTAAGTACGTTCCTTAGTATTTTAAACGAAGAAAGGTAAATACTCAAGTGTCATTCATTGTAACATGCTATTAATAATTGACACTGTAGATAAAGAAAATTCTCATCAACAATTGAAAACTTAGCAACGTATACAACGTGAATTTTGAATTAGGAATTGAAATCAACCTGGATGGTTGTAATGAACTTCAAGCTTAGCGTCATGTCTCATCTCCATCTCGATTATTTCAAGATTTGAAAACAATCAAACTGCAGACTTTCTCCTTGAAAATTTTCTCGTTCTGCTTTCACATGTGTGTATGTTTTTTTTCTTCTGTTCCTTTTGTAGAGATAAATATTCAAGTCGCACACCACGTTTGTGAGAACAAATCAAAATGAATAAAAAAAAATGTTATCGTTGTCTTCAACAGTCTTTCATGCAAAATACACCAGACCGAATGTAACAGTGTCTATCGTCTAAATAAACTTTTTGAAGATAAAAAGCCCTCTTTATTGCTAAAGAACATTAACACCAACTTTCTTTTTTCCAACTTAGAGTAAACTCATCTAACAAAACGAACAAACAAAACCACTCCAGACGACAAATACTTATTTTCAATGTCACATCCTCACTCAAGAACATCTGTTGCCAATCCTGTGTCTGAACAAAGTGCTCGTCGAAATCAGCCATCAGATCATGCAAAGGCTATACAAGACCTCTTTCAAAGTCCTTCTACAAGACAAGAATTCACTGATCTCGTTTATGAATGGTTTTCGAAATATGATCTATACAATCAACAATATCAAAACAATCGTCTTTATAAAGATACTAAATTTATAATACAGTATGTTAAAGAGACTTTAGTAACACCTAAAGATCCGAATCTATTGCCACTACGCATCGATGCATATTTCTATATACTTTGTCGAATTGTGGAATATACAATGTCCGAAAATGGACTGATGGATCCGATGGAAGACTTTCGACGGGTATTATTGATGAAATTGGGACAAGAATTCAAATCATCCAAAGGCAAGAGTCCGGAATTATATACGACGCAGAGAGAGATACTCAGAAGAATAAACATAAAAAAGCATCTGTCATCATTCACTGATATCAAAGATGCATCAATGTTGATTCAATTACTTGCAATGTGTAAACTAATATTTCAATCTACTACTATCGTGCACGAAACATGTCTCTGTTGGCTTGACCTCTTACACGATGTTAAACAGTGGAAAGTATCGCTAGCAGATTTTGTCAAACAATACGCTACTTACAAGGAGACATTCAAACCGTTATTTCCTCTTGATGCACCGGCGTTCATCTACCTTATGCGAGTGACATATTCATCGAAAGAAGACCAACCTATTTCATTTGAAACTATTCGTAATATGTTATCTTTAATAGAACTGAAATACGAAGCGTTCTTCTCTGAGTATCGAGTGTTGTTCGCTGAAAATATCAAACAGAACTTTTATGAATATCCTTATATCGCCAGCTTACTACAAAGCCTTTGTTCACCCAACGTCATCCACTATCTCGAGTTCTATTTAGAGGATTATGTCTTAAATACTTCGTTTAGTAGATTGTGGAATTGGCTGTTGTATTATACGGAACACCATGAACTGAAATCTAAAATGGAATCTAGTCTGATCTCAATCATGAGAAATCATACAATGAGAATATCCCTGGCAGAACTCAATCATTGCTGTCAAATGACGAATAGTTCCATTGAGAAACTGAAAAATATAAACCTGATTCGACTGTCTCGAGTTCTACAAGAAGTGATTTATGTGACTCTCAATATGGAACTTTACCGTCAAGTCTATCAACATCAAATTTTAGAGCAAGATGCGAAACAAATTCTGATGGTTCTACTGAAAATGAATTGGACGTTTGAATATACAAAACCAACGTATTTATTTATTGTTTTACACTTGCTCTTTATTCCAAAAGATTCAAGTCGAAACAAATTTGAGAAACTTACATATTTATTTCATAGATTCAATGAATTCAATGAGCCGATATGTAAAAAACTAAAACCTGAGAAAGGTGTACAAGTTCAGTGGTTAAATGATTATTTTTCCTTCGTTCCGAATGATTGGCTTCTCTTAAATCAAGATAACTATGAAGAACTCTGCAGCGCTCATCAGAATAACCAATGGTCATTATACATTTGGTCGAAAATTGTCTACTCAAGTGCTATCAACGTCGATTTCACGAAAGATAGTGAACTTCTTATAGCTATGAATGAACGATTAGTCGAAGTTCAACGGTGTCAGACTAACGATATATTTACACGTATTTTCGTTAAAAGTTTGTTTGAATGCGTCATGAAGAAACATAGTAAATCGCTACTGTGGCTTCCAAATATTCAACCTATGATTGAATACGTTCTGAATGCTCGCGATACTGATTTGCCTGGTATTGACAAATCAACCGTGAACAATTTTGTGGAAATCGTGCAGACGTCAATCCGAACTGCCCTTACATTGGAAAGCGAATCCATCACATATCGCCGGCTAAAGCAACCATCCATTGTACCGTTGCTTCTTTCGCACATGGACTTCGAGTGTATTCTCAACGCTGTTGATCCCCAACAGTACAAATTTCCGATTACAAGCTTGGGTATTAATGATATTATGTATGCACAGACTCCTGATGATATCGACATTCGTAATTTGAAACCGGAGAAAGAATTCTTCGAACGATTTATAAAACAAACGAATGATTGGCTGGATTGGTTTGAAAAATTCGTGAATATATTTTTGTACATTGTTGAATGGTTTCGAACTAACAAGATGGAAGGAGCCGATGAGCTCTATGAAGATATGTACCGATTAAGGTATGATTCGTCAATAACCCTTCTCGCAACTAAAGCAACCATTCAAGAAATTCTGAACGTATTCGAAAATTTTACTGATTTCGAACGTTTGTCTCGTCTGTTTAATTGCGCACAAGCTTTCGAAATAACCGATTCGGGAAAGCTGAGTACACCGGATCAATACGAACCTTTTCTTAAGGAAACAAAACGACTTCGATCGAATGATACATTTACAGTGAATCCTAAGACAACCGACGAAAAACTTCTTTATATTGATTGTCGTCGTCACATACGTTGGTCACTTGCATGTGAACAAGTTCCGGATCAAGTCGTCATCGAATACCAAGTAAATGGCTCATCGAAAGAAATCTATCAGATATTTAACGGTAAAGATTTACCTTTAAATCAGTGCGTTCTGCGAGGAGAATTCAAAACGCAACAAGGCGGTCATTTACATATGAGAGTCGAAAATTCACAACCGAATCTGAAATACACGCTTTGGTATCAGATCAAAAACACGTCCTTGTCAACTTGTCGACTCTTCGTTGGTATCTTCGACATTGAATGTAAAAAATCTTTCAAGCCACCGAATGATATAATCAAAAGGAACGAGTTGAATGATGTGATAGAACGAGTGTTTTTATTTCTTGATAAATTGTTAAATGGTACCATCAGTCTAGCGACAATGAACGAATTTCATTCAGTATTCCACGATGCGAATATCAACGTTGCGCAGGAAGTTCAAAAACTATTCGCTACACAATCTATCAGTGGTCATATACCATTGCAAGCAACGACTAATGATCAACAAGTAAATCAAGTGTGCAAATGGTTACAAACTTATCAGTACTACAGTCATTTGGATATCATTATCGATTGTGTACAAAAGTTCAACATAATATCAAACGATACGAATGATCAATCGGTCAATCATCTTCAAACTTTAACTCTCGATGAGAATTGTCCTCTAAGAGAAATATCCGACACTTACAGAGATGTTTATGATCGATTTGAAAGATTGAGTAGCGAACATTTACAATTGATCAAGACTATCTTAAAATATCCGAACGTAGTCAATATGATGAAAGAAGCGAAGCTATATTCAACTGACGGTCGACGTCGATTTCAGCAGCTACAAGATAACTTAACGACACAATTTCAGCTACAAGAACGTAATAGCATGATACTTAACTCATGGATTGCCACTTTTACATTATCTGAACCTTTTGCTTGCGATGCACACAGCTTAGAACACTTTGTTGATAATGTAGCTCGATTGACGGTAACCGACGAGAACTCATGTGAGCATATTTTAGTTGTTAACCAAAATATTCAAACTATCGAGCTGTGGTTGTCAAATGAAGATGCAACAATGTTGGACAATGCATTAGTTATGATGGAATATTTGTACAAAACAGGTGTGGTGAATATCCATTTGCAGCGATTGATCAACAAGCAATCGCACTATGATATCGAGTACTCGATTGGTGGTGGTGATAATAAGCAGCAGATCAAATCCACAATGCCGATGACTGATGTTGCTGATCATCGAAGACAGCTGACATTTTGTACTTCGGACTTGTTGGTTAACGAAGCGTATAGAAAGGATTTAATAACAGAACAATTGAAATTATTGGAAGTGGTTGAGAGAGTCTTTTCTATCCAAGTCAAGTTGGAGAATTCAGGTCACCCGAAATATCAATGTAAAGAAGAACATTACCAAATCTGCGATACTCTAGGTATGAGATTAGATTTTCAGAGATGAATAGCTCGTAAATATCATTTTAGATCAGCTCAAGAATATCTTAGTGGAGATAAAGTATAGATCAGATCAAGATTTACAACAGCAACAAAAACAACTCAAAGGAATCCTCGTTCAAAGGACGAGACATTTTGAATATGTTCATTGTCAATTGGATGGTCACTATAGGGCATGGATCAATGATTTAGAAAGCTATCGGAACGAAAATCCACTCTTAACATTACTTTCCAATCGTCAAATAATGATAATGATAATTCTTTTGACGTCATCGACATCACCGAATTCAATTCGAACGCTCTTTCTCAAAAATGTTTTTCCATGTGAAGATCTTTGCAGTTGTACATCACAAATGTCAATCAAGTGTCTACAGCATTATTTAGAATCATTGAGAATAACAAATTCCGTTCTTTCTGAAGAAAAACTCGTTGAACTATACGAAAAACATCAGATTAGCGAAGAATCAACAAGCCAAACTAGTTTGAAAGCCTTATCTGATTTTATGCAAGAATTGTACATCAATAAAGAAGATTTCTATTCGAAAAATACTTTTCATGTAGAAAATCAACAGTATTTAGTTACGTTGAAGTCATCTGAACAACAGACATCGACTGATAGACGAAAATACAGTTGGGATCGTGATGCTTATTGTGTCTTATTGAACATCTTCCGTGATCGATTACCAGCAAACTATCAAATTCTCTGGGGTTCAACAGCAACCGAGGATGACATTCGCTTGTTTTTCCTACGTGTCCGACAGTTTGTCTCCCAATCATTTGTTATCTTAGATATCGACGAAATGCACCATCGTCTTCGTGCTCTCCTATGGGAACAGCAAGGATCATTGAGTATCCAGCGCAAACCTCATGCAGCAGTTTATTATTTCACAAAGGAATCGATGGCCAATAGAAAAGGGATTCGACCTTTTCATATGATACCGTCATACCGAGATTCAACGAAAACATTTTTGCAATTCACTCAATTGATGAGAAGCCAAAATATCGAATTGCCCCAGATTAAGATCATTTCTGGAAAAGCCGGTGTGGGTAAGTCTCGTAGCGAAGAATTTTTGCTTCTCTGATCGAATGTGCATGACTTGTTTTATACACGCATTTCTCTTTCTCTATTTGCATTAGGAAAAACTCATCGAATACGCAGTGAATATTCTCGACAGAATCCTTCGTGTATTACGATTAACGATCAAATCAATCTATTGACTTTGATCAGTACTCTATCTTCATTTTCATCAAATACCGAAGCATGTCTTTACATCAATATTTCTCTTCATGCACCATTCGATCAATTAAATCATCTTCTATTTTCCTTGTTTGTATGTCGATCTCTGATTGACATCGCGAGTGGATTGACATTTTCATTACCATTACAAAATCCATGGAAATTCATTATTGAAGTACCGCATACCGATACATCTGGACTCACTCCATCGAACTACTTCAAAGAAATTCTGCCAGTCCTGTCGATTGTGTCAAGTTCGTGCTTGGAAGAAGTAACCGATGAAAATTATCAATTATCGATGGGCCAGGAAGAAGAACTGGTCGCGCGATTCTTCAAAGCATATCAAGAAGGAACAATCGATCGTTTATCTGATGGTGACCTAACTGTTGACTTTGCTCCACTAAACAATCGTGACGAACAACGTCAGTATATATACACTTGTTTAGACACTTATGCACACGATTTACCGCGAAATAAAATCTTCCAGCTTTCTTTCACGAAATTTTTGTACCGACGCGTTCAGTTTTTCACTAAACCTTACTATCGTTACAACTCGTTGACTCTTCGACTTGGCTCAATTGCAATGTCTCAAATGATCCAAGAAGCGAACAAGTTATCCCGAGTGGACTTTTCTTCTCATGATTACCATCGAATTTATTTAGTTTACGATAGAAACTTCGCTCTTCAACTTCTACATAATGATTGGAATTCGATCTCGTTGGAATTGAAGACCGTTTTCAAAAATATCGATCCAAAACAAAGGATCATCAATCAAGGCAAAAACTATCTCGCGGAATGTTTAGCATGGCTAATCAATATGAAAGAAGGTGTTTTCGAGAAAATAATGAAAGAAATGAACTTTATTTTAACGGAAAACTTAGTTTATAAGTTATTTCACATTCACGAACGAAAATTAACGAAATTACCATTGATTATCGAAGGCGAAACAGGCGTTGGAAAAACGTTTCTTCTCAGGTTCTATTCTGCACTATTGAATGCGTGTATTTCACACGGAGGGTTTCATGAGAGCACAACAGCAAAAATATCCGAACGAACGAGCGCGTGGTTATTGAAGGAAATCATCGGAAAGATTCTAGAACCAAACAACGAACTCTTATCCGAGTTTTTGCAACGAATGCGGAACGATAATATCGACGATGAAAATAGTCCAGAAGAACAACAGGTGATGCTTTTAGACATTAAACAATCACTAGAAAGTCATCAGTATAATGATAACCGTTTGAAACTCATATGGAAAACGATAATTACTCTGGTTGATGAACGCGACAAAGATCTGGGTTTAGATCTTATTGGACGTTTGTATGGTTATATCAAAACGAAATTCGAAGAGTTGCCATTGATTGAAGCCAGTTGTAAATTGAAAAAATTACTTAAAGATCAATCATTTACTGTCGAAGAGTCTATCGAAACCTTCGGAGAATTCTTAATTCATACGCGAGTCAATCCTGTTTTCTATCGACTTCTTCTACATCCTGGCATCACCGAAGCAATGATTGTAGATTTTATGTCTCCGATATCTCAACTAGCTGCTCGTTTACCAAAGATTGAAATCGTCGTATTCTTCGATGAAGTCAATACATCATCATGTCTGGGTACATTCAAAGAAATGTTTATGGATGGTACATTGCATGGTAAATCTCTACCAAAGAATATCTTCTTTACTGCGGCGATCAACCCCAAGCGAACTATTGATCCAAATGAAGCAAATCAAATTCATCGACATGATTATTTTGTGCATCATTTACCAGAATCGCTGGAAAATCTGAAAGTTTCCTACGGCACTCTCGATCGAAACACATTAGAAGAATATATCAAACAGAAAATCGCGACATTCACTTCTGGTTCACAAACTGACCATTCCATCGAGGACAATACACAAGCAATGTTGATGGAATCGATTCTAAACGCGCAACTCTTTTGTAAAGAACGTCTTGGTAAGATTTTGACATGATATTCGGTTAATATTATCGAATGAAACCTTATTTTAGGAGAAAACTCTGTTTCACAACGCGAAGTCCAGCGATGCTTCAATCTAATCGACTTTTTCTGGAAATTGAGACCTAACGAACGAAATATCCAACGATGCATTGCTTTGTCCATTGCGTTAATATATTATTTTCGTCTTCCGACTAGAGAAGATAATATCCAAAGAAATGATCACGAAACACCTTCGCGAGAAGACTTTGAAGATATGTTAGAAATAACTCTACCTGCTTTTGCTCAAACGATTCAAGATGAACTCGACAGATTTGTTAATACAGAGAACTTCTTAATGCCACCTGGCGTAGCTATCAATCAAGCTGTATGTCATTCCTCAATTTCTCGGCTATAGTTTCACGTTCTTTCTTTAGATTCGTGAACATATCTTTGCGATTGTTGTCAGTGTTGTCACACGAACTCCATTGTGTATTATTGGCGAGCCCGGTATGTTTCTCATGATTTCCGACCGAAAATAAACACCTGTATTTGTAGGTCGATCAAAAACTCTTTCATTTCAAATTGTTCTCCAGAATCTTCAAGGTTCACATTTATCACCGAAACCTTTCTGCCGAAATCTACCTGCACTCGACGCATTCTTCTGTCTCGGTTCCAAATACACTCGATCAGAAGACATCGCTTATATTTTCGATCGAGCGATCAAACGCGAGGAACAATATCGGCAGATTCGGGCTGATAAACGATGTGTAAGTAGTGTTATCCGACTCATCTAATGACACAATTCGTTGATTTTTTTTATTGTAGGTGGTTTTCTTAGACGAAGCTTCATTGCCGGATCAGAAGACCATGGTGTTAAAAGTGTTACACCCGTATTTAGATGAATGTCAAGTAGCGTTCATTGCCATAGCCAACAAATCTTTTGA
Source organism: Adineta ricciae (assembly GCA_905250025.1). Taxonomy (NCBI): domain Eukaryota; kingdom Metazoa; phylum Rotifera; class Eurotatoria; order Adinetida; family Adinetidae; genus Adineta; species Adineta ricciae. The sequence goes on from CAJNOJ010000277.1 coordinate 13,292, forward strand.
TGCAGCGAATGCTAATCGAATGATCTGCGTGTATCGATCAGTGCCATCACAATTCGATCAGAAAGTCTTAGCCTATGGTTGCCTCGGCCTACCAATGACTAATAATTCGGCACCAATGAGAAGCAATCTTGAGAAAATTATCATTGGATTATGCGAAGGTTATCGTAAATTACTGATTGATAAAAAAATTCCATCGATTTTCCATGATCGAGATTTTATTTACATGCTACGAGAATTGCGATTTGAACTGCCGGCAAATACATTAAATGAAGATGAACATACTGATTTACGTGTAATCCAACCGATCGCGTTGTTACGCGCGTTAGAAGACAACTTCAACGGAATCAAATCGGAAGAATTTCAATATTTGATGAATCTTTTCTTTCACGAAATACAATTACAACTACCGGATTTTACTCTACCGAGTATTAGACATGATCGAAGTGTTTATCGCGATGTTCCAACAATCCTTCATGAATCATTGAAACTCGATTCGAGACGTCGTCGATTGTACGGACGTTATAAATTACTTATTGACGAATCGGAAGATGAAAGTGCGGTTCATCTTCTGTTACAGGCTGGTATATTCGATACGAACTCTGATCGTACAACCATTTTTCGCATGTCGGATTTCACTGATGATGCTGAGAACGAACTGCGCAATGTTGAAATACTCTCCACAATCAAATTATCGATGGAATTTGGAAAAACTATTCTAATGGTAAACACCGGTCGGATACATGGATCTCTGTATGATGTGTTCAATCAGAATTTTTCCATTATGGCAACAGGTGATACGAGAAAAATCTTCTCGAAAGTGTCAATCGGTGCGAAAACGAGTGATGTAGTCGTTCATGAAGATTTTCAATGTATAGTTCACGTAAAACGAAGCGAGTTACATACGATTCCTGCGCCATTTCTCAGTCGATTTCAGAAATATTCATTGAATATTGAAGATTTCTATCGCATTCGTGTACAAAAGCTATCCAAAGATGAGCAAGACATCTTGAGTTATATTGAAGAGCGAACTCAATCATTTGTCAAGCATGTCGGACGACAATATTTCTATGGTTTCAATGAAAATACTCTCTATTCGTGTTTACTATCTTTGATTGAAATGAAAACTGACCGAGAATATTCGCTATTCGATATTTCTCAGTTCTATACGCCATTGTCTGCTCGAATCAAATATTTCACCGGATTAGATCCTTCCGATAGACAACAATGTCTTTTCCGTATTGTTCTCGTCAAATTAATCCAACTTGTGTCTCCCGAAACTATAATTTTAAAATCACGAACGTTCAAATCCGATTTCGCTCAGTGGTTATGGAATCTGTATTTTCACGAGCAAGAACACTTCAATATCGACAATTTCTTCAAACAATTGATATTAACACCATCGACAACCTCATCAGAACAAAATGTTCATCAAATTACAAAAGTCATGATCTTTACTCGAACGTCATCGTATATTGTCGGCATGAATCAACACTTCGCACACGGATCTACTCCTGACGACCTTCGTGACAATGAAGAGCATGGCGAAACGCAGAACATTCTTGATTTAGTAAGTGAAAGGATTGTTTTGTCATACTCGCTTTTGACCAACTCGACTATTCTTTAGAGTGCTATTGAAAATCCAAAACAATTACAGGAGAGATTCGATGAATTTCGTGCGAATCACCAGAAGAACGTTCTTCTCATCATTATCGATGGTAACAACGATCAACAACGCTTACATATCCCATACATTCGACATCTAACTGATACCATTGAACATCAATGCAATGCAAACATCAACAACGAACGCAAATACTTCGTCATTCTTATTCATTCAGCAGCACAAACTTTATATCACCAATCGTGTTTTCCATCGATATTTTTACATAATTGGGACTTTCACTTTTTCGATACTTGTGCATCGAGTAGTGCATTCTACTTACAAAAGTTGTTACAACTATTATCACCATCAGCATGTCCCAATGAGCTGGACACAAGTAACGATGCAACTCACTATGATCTGAGTATTCTTTTCGAAGATTCCCTGTGGGATTTATGCTCGCGTATTGAAATTACAGCGCCGAATCTACCTGCAAAGATGTTTAGAACACCTGGGACTTATGAATTTTACAGACAACAGACGAAAACATTCCCACGAGTAAAATGTCTGAAAGATATTCTTCAAGCATCGCCAGATTTACAGAAAACACTAGTTAGTATTTATCAACAGCATTTATTTCTGACAAAAAATTCATCGCTGAAAAAGATCAATGATTTCATCTATGGCATTGCTAAAGATATTCTATGTGGGAAACGATTCGATGGTCTGGTTGAATCTATTCAAACAGAAACGCGAAATTCATTCATAAATTTCATGTCGCATATCTTTAAAATCATCGCAAATGATTACGGCCTGGAAACAATATCCCAATTATCGTTAAGACAACAGAACTATGCAGTTTTATTCCAATTAGCTGATTTAGAATCATTCACTGACGAAAACAATGACGATATTTTCATTTCGAAAACAACGCACGAGACCATTCGTATCATAACGAATTATTCATGCATATTCCAAACACCTTTGTTTCATTTATTCCATCAACGAATTCGATCATATGCGAATGCTATCCAATCGAAAGGTAAATTTATCAGTCTCAACTTTTCTTGTCTGAAAACGCGTTCTAGATATCAACATCGATTCGAATGAAACGAGCAGAACGAATTCATCGACATTTCAACGGTTCCGATCTGCTTTGGTCGACTCAATTCAAAAAGACAAGATACTTCATGACGCCATCGAACAAATCAGCGTTTCTTCGTACTCATCGGACTTGGTACGCATGGCCTGTGCAATTATTGAGAATAACTTTGAGTACGATCGTGATCAGTACGAACGAAGTGTGAGCATTATTTCCCATTGGACATCGCTCCGCGATGAAGATGACAACGTTGAGCATAGAGATCACGTATGGCGTTTGGCTCATGTTTATGCGACGTTAGAATATGAACAAACCGATGTTCTTTCGATGTACTCAGCTTGCCGAATAATAAACCGCTTCGATTCGATACAATCGTCGTTGAACGACCTATGCAATGAGATATTTATAACTCGATCAGATTTCCGAGAACGCTTCTTTCGACTAGTTTTCGATCAATTATGGGAGAATCTCGTTGAAATATCTTCGAACAACCTGAACTATCAACCATGGGTTTACGCGTATTTATTTATCTCCAAGTATCACCCATCGGAAGCAGTTCTTCTGCGCATACATCTTTTCACGATTCGTTTTCAGATCGAATTGATGAAACTGGCGTATCGAATATTTCTCAACGAAACAATCATCGAACCACAAAGATTAGTGTTAAGATTATTGCGTCTGAATTCCAGATCAAGTTGCTTAAAAGTGTTGCCGGAAATAATTGAAATTATCCAAGAGCATCACCCGGGAAATATAACATTGCTAGGCGACGTTCAGCAATGGATTACATCAATTTGCCAATCAAATGACCTACCATCAGAAGCAACGCTTCGTTCTTTACTTACGTATTTGAATCGACCTTTGATGCTTACGCCATTAGCATCGAAACAGTTGGTATTCGATCAAGTCATTGATTTATTATTACAAACCCAACAGAGAGAAAGATCACAGGTAGATTTATGGGATCGTTTCAATCTCATTCCAATCTTGGTTGAATGTATATCTGATGTTAATCATCCTGAACAATATCGAATTCCTTTTCATCCGTCGGTAAACCAACCTGAAAATCCGAGAATACCTATGTTTGATCTTTACTTTTATCATCTACGCAGTCAGATGACGGATGATACTGTCACACCAACATTTTTGAACAAAGGACTTCTCCATCCTTTACCAACCATACGGAGAGAAAAAACGAGACTGATAGCAAATAATTTGTTCAACGAATTAAAAAACTACTTCCTTTCGATTATGATGGCTCTTCTACTTTGCAATCCGAATCTCACTGAAGCTCAAGAACCCGACGTTCGTCATAAAATGTCCACTCTGACTCGAAGTATTCTTTCCGTAGATAGTACAGCGACACGTCTCAGTGATCCGTTGCAACTGTTTCTTTCGACAATTATATCCAAACAGTCATGGTCTTACCTGCTAAATGTCCTCGAATCAGACAGACTTAAAGAAATCAACGAAAATTGGAGGTCTACTCTTCATCATCTGCTTCAAGTAGATCAAGCTAGACATCGAAGTCCACATTTACACTTGTCACATCAAATACAATTCACTTACTCACATGAAATTCCAGATTCGCCAATGTTCTCCGAAATGAATCAGCGTTACGTTCGTTTACGGGAGGTAATAGACACATGCGTTCGAAATCAGACTGACGAAAACCGATGGGAGTTGTTCAATTCTCATATGAGAGATCGAATTCATTCTACCTCTACGGATCTCGAGAGAAACAAATACAAATCAATGTTACTTTTGATTATTTATTATGATTATTATTGTACAAATCGATTGGAGTCGGTTCGAGCATTGATGAATGCCATTCCTGATTTATTGTTCTTGTTGGAAGAAGAGAAAGTTGTGTTTCGTGCTTTGCTGGATCCTGAACAGTTTATCGTTGGTTATCACGACGAAGTCGAGAAGAATTCTCTGAATGAAATCTTCAACTTGAATTGCTCTACTGAATTCGAATTAGCTTTACGGCATTTAATGGTCAATTTAATGGCGATGATTCTATTAGCAGGTCCGCAATCTTTTTTGTGGACGTTTGCATTTCAACCTATACGTCTGGAAAACACCTACGGTAAGTTTTACTCTACTTCGGAAAAGAGAACCTCATCTACGCATCTGACTGATATCTCTTTAGGCTTTGGATCGGTTTATCGAGCAACAATCCAAAGTACTGGCGTTCATTATGATTGTGGATGCATCATTTCAGAAAATGGACAATTGATAATTCCTTATGGTACGAATTATAATGGGATGTTGAACGTTCCCGCAATATATACGGCCTATTTTTCTACGTTTGGCGCGCTGGTATGTTGAACTCGACATTTGTCTCATTTGTTTTCTTTGTTGCCCTTTTAAGGCCTGGCATTTGCTGTTGTTTAGTAACTCCGTATTGAATTTGTACGGTCCGATTCTTTCACCTTCCGCAATTGTTGATCGTAATGCAGCTTTTCGACAGGCTGGCGAAAGTCTCCGTTCAAAAACTTGTCATTTCGTTCTGGCTCGATTATTGTCAACATTTCACTTCTTATCTCTTCAATTTAACCAAGAAGATACCTACATCGTCTTGACTCGTTGTTTCGAAAGAATGGCTTCGCTAACTGTCGATGAAAATCAATGGATTCGACCAGTTTATGAAGTCTTTTCAGACAAAGTAATAGCAGAAGACCTTTACCAAACCAGTGTGTTCTACTACGTGTTAGATCGATTAGTCACTGATAGAGTCAATATAAATCAAAGGATTCTCCCGTGTGAAATCCAACTTCGCTTACAAGAATTCACCGAGCAAATGCCAATCGTGTTAAATCTGAAACATTTTCAAACAGCATTCCATCGTTTGAACGCACAATCATCTACTTCCTTGCAGCTTCTTCGGTTCATCTTCGATTCGTTGGAAGTGTTGGAACGGACCAAATACATCACTAATCTCACACGATTTTACACTTTATTGCATCAAACATACACGCATTTGATCAGCGAAGATGAATTCCATGAAATCACTCTACACGAGCTACAAATTCGCGCACAAAACCGATCACAACACTGGAACGACACCGACGATAACTACGAGCAAAATGATCATTATACTATCATCGCTAAAGGTATCGAAGCGGTCAATAATTACCACGAATATACTCAAGGACTCATCAAACCAGGTGCTTGCAATCAATCTCAACAGTTCGACAAAGTCTCAATCGATACTCCCGTTAGTTACCTTCTCACAACAAACAATGACGACGAAGGCAATATCATCATGCGCATACTCAGGTAACACAACTATCTTGTTCATCTACAGGGTCATTCTAATAACTGCTTTTAGTATCCTGGTTGATTCGCATAATCATGTTTTGAATTTACTCAGTGAAGGAAACTCATGTGACCCTATTCTGGCGAATCTGGTCAAGGAGATCGCTTCCAAAGAAGTATCTATCTTGCAAATCGCGAACTATGATACGGGCATTATTAATTTCAACGAACAAGATCGGAAATCCATTGAAAGATGGTGTTTATCAAGTGTGATTGATAACGACGAACAAAGTTTCTTCAATGAGATTTCCTCATTAAAGTTTGATTTTCAGTACATTCAATCTCAAATCATTCGAAATTATCTTCTACTTTGTCGAATCAATTATCGTCATATCCAACAGGTATACCAATACCGTATCACACCAGTTTCTACAACTTTCCCAAGACCCGATCGTCCAATACTCGATCTGGATGAAAAATATTGTATCGAACTCACCAATGAGCAGCTAGAAAACGACTGGACCTATTTACGAACGATTTCATTGGATAATCTTTATCATTCGTTTGTACTATTACGGCAACTTGCCTCGACATTGAAAACCGATTCTAATCGCGCTGATCTATCAACGAGCTTATTCGACTTTGCCGAGCGTATCGATGAGGATAAAGAATTTCTCGAACGAATTCGACAGTATCAAATCAAAGATTTTCCTTTATGTCATATTGATCATGTGATGAGACTCTACGTACAGTTGATACATGGATTTGAGCATTTGTTCATCGACATACCACTCTTCCTTCGAACTCCGATTCCTCTGGAATTGAATGCGAGAATCTTTGAGGAATTCAATCAAAATATCAGCCAGAAGGACAGCCTCGAAACGATTCAAACAACGATTGAAATGATAACACAACTTTTGAATGACCTGAAAAATTCGAGGAATACTTTCCTTCAACAATCTTCGAGATCATTAGTCGAAATCTGTCGTATTTGTGAAATAGATAGTCCAATCTTGGACTGGATACCATCGGAAATCTGTTGTGAGAATTATGTCCCAATAAACATTCATCTAGTTCGAATACGCTCGATTCTTCAAGAACGAAAAGTCAACATCGAAGAGAGGGCGATTCAACTATGGCATGAATACACAGATGACCGCGGAGATACGAGTGATAAATCATTACGTTCGAGTCCAAATGATCCACGAGAAAGCACAGAACTATTTCAATATTCAGTTTTGTTTAAACTCGAAATGCGACGAATTCCATATTCATCAATGAATTTATTTCGACAATTGCAACAATCTCAAACACCAGAAGTATTGACTTCAACTCGACCACATAAGTTTACGATTAAGCGTTCTGATGGAAACGGACCGGCATATATGACGAGAATTGATAAAATTTCCGAGCGCCTACAGACCTTCGTCGATGATCAACATGTGCTTTTGGACGCGAATGAAATCGTTTTTGATTTTGGTACTTCGCAAATCTCGTCGCTTGATTATCGCGTCGTGGAAAGAAAAGATTTGATTTCTGTTGAGTTTCACTTTCGTCAGTCAATATTTCAATACTCGACAGTTGCAACGAATCGAATAGTGACAGTTATACAACATTTTCTCAATGTTAACCAATCAGCACTGGTTTCAGTCGATACTCACCTTTGCTTTTATGATGAGATTTGGATGTGCATTGAAGATGTGAAGGTGGCCAATTTGTACAGGAGCAAGGAAAATGCGATTGTGATTAATGTCAAGAAGAAACCATCAATGGATGATATGGAATGTGAAATAAGTGTCACCGATATGGAAAATGGTGCTCGACAAACGATTTTCTGTGATATGATAGCCACATGGGAGCACATTGAATTGTGGTTAAAACAGTTTTCTCAAAAAACTGATCGTGCCATCGAGAATGTCGCTTTTTTGTCACCAAAACAACACTTAATTCTGGATAAAACTGAACCACTCAGTTCCTTCGTGACTTCACCAGAGTTCAGTGCTATCAATGTGATCGATCAACAATCGGTCATGTCGGTAACTGTGTATTACAAAGATAGTTATCAAAGTGTTCAAGTTTTCAAATCGATGAAAATTATCTCGTTGTTGAAAAACGAATATCTTCAGAGAATATTCAAATTCGGAGACACGGTGCCTGAACACTTTACGATGAGTTTGGAAAAAGAGAACCAGTCGATTCCTCTATCTAAACACGATGTTCAGAAAACATTGCGAACCTTCTGTACAACAGAGAACGATGAGCTCAATATTCGATTGGTGGTATCAAAAGTTGTGACAATCCATGATGGTGAAAAAGAGACTACCATTGTTTTACCGACAGAAAGCATGACGACGCGTGATCTGCTAAAGCTAATTAACACAGACCGGTGTTTAGCTACAAAAGACACGAAAAGAATTCTAAAGGAGAATGAAGTTATTTCTTTTATACAGGAAGATAAGTTTCTTCTCGTTGATAGAGAAGATGTCTGTCATGTTGCAATCACATCATCAGTATTTGTCGTCGAGAACTGTTTTAGTTCCAATGCTACCATCGTCGATGTTTGCAATGAACAACAAATCAATCTTGATACTCAATATTTGCTTTACTTAAATGAGATTATTGCAGCGAAAGAAACTCAATTAATTTATTTCATGGCGGAGACACCGATTCATTTCACTACTACGGAAAATAGTTTCCCAGTGACCGTGAGAGTGAATTTGGATGAGCATGGCAAAATTATTCAGTTTAGTTGCAATCGCACAATGACTGTAGAACGCTTGTGTTCTATCTCATGCCGTCTATTTAGTGTGTTAGAAGACAACGCTGAGTTACGATTAACCGACGGAACGAATCTTGATGAAGGCTTATCGTTGAATGACATCGATGCAACAAGGACAAACTTCGAATTTCTATTGTGTTCATCTTTATGATTATTATCTTGTTCGACTACATATCTCGATCGTACAACTGTGTTCCCATATTCATAAGCTACGTCAAAAAATGATTTCCTTCTCCATCGTCTTCGAATGTGGCAGTGGCAGTTGAATTGAGTGAAAACGCTTTCGCTCATTCATTATTTTAGTGATTTTTCGTTTTTGATAAATAAACTTTGATTTATCTGCACAGATTTCATAAAGAAAATGTGCCTTGTAAATGTTTTATCACTTCATCACCTCCACTATATTTCGAATTGATCCGAATGAAACTTCGTCTTCATTCGAGTTTACCCAATTAATTCGATAAGAAATGAAAATTGAGAGCGAACGAACAAACAAAATTGTTTTAATCTTTTTCTCCTCTCTATATAAAATCAAATCGAATTTCACTTTTCATTCTAACGCAACGATGAAATTCATCTGGTGTATACTATTCATTTGCGTACTTTTCGGAGGAATCAATGGTAAACACGACTGTTTCTCTCGCTTTGTTCATTCGTCTGTTTGAATTTTCAGGTAAAGGATTTTCACGATCGCGAAAGGGCGATGTTCTTTATGAGAACAAGCTTTATGGATTTACAATAAACAGACCGAAAGATTGGTACGTCGCAAGTCCAGCTGAATTATCTCATTTAATACAAATCGCGAGTTCGCTGATGGAGTCGCATAAACATAAATTTTCTCATGTTCTATCGAATTGGTCTGTCGAAAACATTACACCTTTGTTTGGTTTTTCAAAATATCCATTGAACGCAACTGGTGGTCAACTGAATCCAAATATCTTATCGATGACGGAGAATCTGAACGCTTACCGAAATGTGAAAAATCCATGCGATTATTTTGATGTTAATCAAGAAATCTTGAAAACTTTAGCAATGGGTATGAAATTCATCGGAACGTGTCAAAATGTGAACATCAATGGAGAAAACTTCAAAACACATAGCATTCAAACAAAATTTCCGAACTTTCCTTTGATTAAACAAACATTCTACGCAAAAATTGTCAAAGACAATCAACTGTTCTTGGTTTTACTTACCTATTTCAATCGAAATAGCAAAACTCAGCTAGAAAACATCATGAAAACATTGAAATTCACGAAAAATTGAATTTTTTTTCCTTTTCAAAAGAAGTCCTAATAAATCCTGCAGTAGCAAAACTCGTTACCATCATTCCCAGCACATTTGCTGACAGATGTCTTTCACTGTTACGATTGGTCACGTTAAGAACGAAGAAAAATCTTCTGCGTGTAACGATAAGGTTCACGCAGAAAGGAAAAAAAACGCACAACTCTATAACAAATTCTTACAATGCCAATCGCGAAGCGTTCGTGTGCAACTTGTAAGAAACTCGCAGGTGTTTTCACACGGCATGTCCAAACGTAACGTTGTGACGTTTTTGACATAATGTTCATTAATTATCTCGAAAACTAAAAACGCGACAGAGCTCGTTCACACGTCATTCGATGCAACTCGTTGTGCTCTAATTATCCTGAAAAAAAGATTGAATTTAATAGAACTCTTCAATTCCCACGAAGATTTTTTGTCTATGTAACACCGTGACATAAAAGGACCCTAAAGTTGTATTTNGGTTGTTTTTGATTGATTTGATCTCTAAATTGACCATAATCATTGATAATCGTGTTGAAATCTTCATTTAAATTCTGCAGATGTTTTGTTAAATCGTCAAAACAGAATTCCTTTGAGCAACCTCGACAAGGATAAATGATTTTGTCTTTGTTACATACGAAACATTGTTTTTTGTTACTTGCCATTGCCATTGCTCTAAAGAAAATAATCGAAATGAATCGATGTGAACAAAACAAACATAGTTGGAAGAAAATTTTGTTTAAATAAATCTGAATCATCATGAAAACAATCGCATAAAAAGAATGAAAATGAAGAAATTTCATTGGAGAATTTTTCATCAAAATCGAATTTCTGTTTTTTTCTCCTCTTGGAAAAATCCCAGAAAAGCAAATGAGAAAATCGATCGATCTGATTTTGTTAATCAAAAGACGAGGATTTATTTACAACAGTCGACCGACGTTTCCCGGTTTTCAGCTTTATCGGAGAAAATCAGAATAATTAAGAGTGTGAAAACCTTTGATTTGTTCGAAATGATCTTTATTAACGATGAACCATTAGACGAAGATGTTTTACTTAACAAATTATTCGTTGAATAACGAATACAAATTCATATTCTTCCAATACAAACAGAATTTAATATTGTGATTGTTCAAATCTTCAAATTGAACATTTATTTGTTTTTCAGATGAACATGAAGATGTTTCTGATGCACTAGGTTTTCGTTTATTCTTCTCTTATAACACTAATAAAATTGTATGAATCAATTGATGTGATTCTTTCTCGTTTGTCGATCTGAACAAAACACGACATGTAGAAATATTTTTCTCTCTAAATTATTTCTCTTCAGACATCAAATATAGTTCAGGTATTCTTCTTTGATTTACCCAAAACATCCTCTTCTCTTTCTTCTTATATTCTCTTGTTTGTACTTTATCGGATCTTCTACTTTTATTCTTTTTCTTTGCTTTCCACCCAAATAAAGTTTTATCCAAAGTAAATTTTCGTTTGTTCACTTGATCTGAATTCTCTTCTCTCTATTTTCCTCGCAATTTACAAAATGATTTTACATCAATTCAAAGTTGTCTGTTTCAAAGTTTTCATCGTTTTGAAAAATATTTGTGAAATATGTAGTTAATCACATATTGACAAACTGATTTTCCTTGTAGAATGCTCAACACGTTTTCTTACACTTTAGATCATAGATATTTATCAGTGGAAAAAATTCAAAATCAGTGTTAGTTGAATTGTCAACGGCCCTTTTTCTACAATGATGTGGAGGGTGTACTGTACTAGTTTTCCGATTACGAGAGTGCAATGGAAAACAATACACTCTGTCTGCTGACTATATGGTAAAGCGGCAAATGGTCATGATAGTCCGATTTGTAGAATATTAGGTATTAATCGTAGTAGACGTGGCCATATTCGTTCTGTACGAAGTGTTTTGTTTCCTGCGCAACTTGAAGAATATGTTCAGTCAGGAGTCAGATGTTGAAGATTTCTTTACGACCTATACAAACATATGATAGTTTCTCACATTCGTCCAGGATTTCTGAAAAAAGAAGAAGAGGCATTTGATAAGAGAGGTAAACCTTGAAATAAAGTAAAAGATAAAATTGTGCTAAATAATGTTCAGAAAAAAGAAATGCCTCCACGCAGGATTGAACTACGGACCTCCAGTTTACGAGACTGGCGCTCTACCACTGAGCTATAGAGGCCGACAGTTAAACTTATGCAGAAAATCGAGCTTTATCTTATAAAAAAAACATAAGAAACATTTCTCTAGAACTGAATCCTAAATACAAATATTTTGATTTTCTCTCGGGAGGAAGTTTATTTGACGAAAGAGTACGAATTTGATATGTCGGCACATTAACATCGTTATCGTATTGTTGATTTATGCGAAGGAAAAATCATATTTCTTGTTTTCGCGTCATCGACAGAACTGTAAAAAAATTGTGCAAACATAACGATGACATCATCATGGGTTATTCCTTCGGAACCATGCAGTATGTTGGAAAAAATATACGCATATAAATTAAAGCGCTCTATCGCAGTATTTGTTTTGAGCAACATTGTTCGAAACTTGCCATGTAAGTACATTGCATGATTTCAAAAGCCAATTTGATTGAAAATGTCAAACATTTTCTCAAGGACGACCATGATCAGACGACAATCTACGCGTGAAATCAAAGAGATGATTGAACTAGCACAAGTAGGAACACATCGGATAAGTATTTGACATTTTCTGTATTTATTGAAGCCCATCAATGGTGACTTAGTTCAAACACATATTCTCGCAGCAAGTGTATCAACCGTTGGTTGTTTGCGTTTAAAATTACGTGAATACTATTATAAAGGCGGAATATCAAGGGAGTTACTTTGTCTAGCCGGAACAGTCAAATGTCAGTATAGAGGAAGTCAGTATAATATTCCAATTGAAATATGGGTCCAACCTGACCATCCGAAAACTGCACCGATAGCATATGTTAAACCAACACCGGAAATGTATATATCATTCGATTGCAAACATGTTCTACGTGATGGAACGATCAAAATAGCATATTTAACGCATTGGGATCGTGTAAAAATATAGAGAATAACTTTTTCAATTGATTTTAATTTCAATTTCTCGTAGACAATTAGTTCTATAGAAGGCTTATTGCAAGCAATGTCTCAAGTATTTTCACAGCAACCTCCTGTATATTCAACTGGTAATGTTACCATTCATCCGATCCAATATAAACCAGCAGCTACAAATACAGCTTCGCCAACATTTCACAGTATAGTTTATCAATAACATGTCATGATCAAAGAATATTTTTCTCTTCAGATCTGACGACCAGTGCAGCATCAAATTCTGATATTCACCAAAGAAATAATTCTCATCGATTTTCCGACATTCTCGCCGAACCAAAACGAATGCTCTTACCTATTCAAGGTTATGAAAAAATGCCTATTGTTTCTCTTGAAGAAGCCGTACAACCTCTTATTTCTTCCGTTCCACAAGTCGAACAGATGGCCTGGATTGCTAAACAAAACTGCCTTAATCCACAACATGGTTTAACTGCCGATGAATCAGCGGCTATTATGATCTACACGATGGAATGGGAACCAAATGAATCTTCGTTCTATCTTATTCTAAATCGAACATTACGGTCGCCGAATCGTGATCAACTAAAACCCTGGTTTTTGTATCTGCGATTGATCATCAATGCATTGGGGAAGCTTCCAACAACTCAACAGAATGTTTACCGAGGCGTGAAGTTAGATTTAAGCGATCAATATAAAAAAGATAGCACTGTTGTTTGGTGGGGATTTTCTTCATGTACATCATCAATTGAAAAGCTTGAAAATGAACAATTTTTGGGCAAAACTGGCGAACGCACTTTCTTCAGTATTGAATGTAAATCAGGAAAAAGTATTCAATCACATTCATACTATGAAACAGAAGATGAAGTTCTGCTTTTTCCTGCTCGACAATTTCGCGTTACCGGCTGCCTTGATCAAGGAAATGGTTTACATCACATTACATTAAAAGAAATCGATCCGCCATTCGATCTTCTCAAACTACCAACGATATGACTTGAAGGAGCGATTTTTATCCATTTGTAGTCTGGCGAAAAAAAAACGAATGCTTTTAGCAATAAATTTTTACTCAGTTTGTACAATCATATTTCAATGAAAAGATCTTCGAGTAGCCGTAGCATGGATCTGAGAAAAATAAATTGTTCGCCACAAATTGACATGTTGAACTACTTGAACTTGTCGCACAGTAAGAGGTAATGTTTTGAGTAACATTCATTTCAATACAACCAGTGGGATAGCAAAGGCATCCTGAATCATCGCGAACTCCATAGAAAGCATTCAGAATTCTAATATTTGGTGTGGGTGATGTGCAATTGGCGATTATAGTGGTACCTTCCACGACATCACCTATCGTTTGAACTCCTACATAATATAGTAATAAGGAAATTGAGACGAAAATATCCGTAAAAGTTTACCACTAGTGATTGAATCGTTGATGGGCAACGAAGAGAAATAAACTGAACTTTCAACATTGTTTGTCAATAGTAGGTAACGCGTGGTAATATTCGGAGAGAATGTTTCGCATGTAGCATTATTTCGGAAACAATTAAAGGACGAAATTGATAATGGATTGTTGAGCATGATGCAAAGACATTCATCACAGGAACCATTGATAAAAACGGATGAGTTGGAATTCAGGATTTTCATCGAAACATTGTGAATTACTGGAAATACTTTCGCATAAACAGAATATTGCGCAAAATATAAAGAGAACACTATGTAAAGTGTCACACGTAACATTTTCATTGACAGTCTGACAATGGAGAAAATCGAAGTTTTCCCTCTTATTCAGGACACTTAAGTACGTTCCTTAGTATTTTAAACGAAGAAAGGTAAATACTCGAGTGTCATTCATCATAACATGCTATTAATAATTGACGCCGTGGATAAAGAAATTCTGATCGACAATTGAAAACTTAGCAACGTACACAGCGTGAATTTTTAAGTAGAAATTGAAAGCGACCTAGATAGTTGTAAGGAACTTGAAGTTTAAGGCCATGTCTCATCTCCATCTCGATTATTTCAAGATTTGAAAACAATCAAACTGCAGACTTTCTCCTTGAAATCTTTGTGTTCTGCTTTCACGTGTGTGTATGTTTTGTTTTTTTCTGTTCCTTTTGTAGAGATAAATATTCAAGTCGCACACCACGTTTGTGAGAACAAATCAAAATGAATAAAAAATGTTATCGTTTCCTTTACCATTCTTTCGTGAAAAATACACCAGACCGAATGTAACAGTGTCTATCGTCTGAATAAACTTTTCGAAGATAAAGACCTTTTTTATCGTTAAAGAAAATTAACGTCGACTTTCTTTTTCTTCCGATTTAGGGTAAACTCATCTAACAAAACGAACGAACAA
This sequence comes from Adineta ricciae, assembly GCA_905250025.1. Lineage (NCBI taxonomy): Eukaryota > Metazoa > Rotifera > Eurotatoria > Adinetida > Adinetidae > Adineta > Adineta ricciae. The sequence goes on from CAJNOJ010000277.1 coordinate 28,725, forward strand.
AACAACTCCAGACGAAAAACACTTATTTTCAATGTCGCACCCTCACTCAAGAACATCTGTTGCCAATCCTGTGTCTGAGCACGGTGCTCGTCGAAATGAGCCGTCAGATCATGCAAAGGCTATGCAAGACCTCTTTCAAAGTCCTTCCACAACACAAGAATTCACTGATCTCGTTTATGAATGGTTTTCGAAATATGATTTATACAATCAACAATGTCAAAACAATCGTCTTTATAAAGATACTAAATTTATAATACAGTATGTTAAAGAGACTTTAGTGACACCTAAAGATCCGAATCTATTGCCACTACGCGTCGACGCATATTTCTATATACTTTGTCGAATTGTTGAATATACAATGTCCGAAAATGGACTGATGGATCCGATGGAAGACTTTCGACGGGCATTACTGATGAAATTGGGACAAGAATTCAAATCATCCAAAGGCAAGAGTCCGGAATTATATACGACGCAGAGCGAGATACTCAGAAGAATAAACATCAAAAAGCATCTGTCATCATTCTCTGATATAAAAGATGCATCAATGTTGATTCAATTACTTGCAATGTGTAAACTAATATTTCAATCTACTACTATTGTGGGCGAAACGTGTCTCTGCTGGCTTGACCTTCTACACGATGTTAAACAGTGGAGGGTATCGCTAGCAGATTTTGTTAAACAATATGCTACTTACAAGGAGACATTCAAACCATTATTTCCTCTTGATGCACCAGCATTCGTCTACCTTATGCGAGTGACATATTCATCGAAAGAAGACCAACCTATTTCATTTGAAACTATTCGTAATATGTTATCTTTAATAGAACTAAAATACGAAGCGTTCTTCTCTGAGTATCGAATGTTGTTCGCCGAAAACATCAAACAGAACTTTTATGAATATCCTTACATCGCCAGCTTACTACAAAGCCTTTGTTCGCCCAACGTGATCCACTATCTCGAGTTCTATTTAGAGGATTATGTCTTAAACACCTCGTTTAGTAGATTGTGGAACTGGCTGTTGTATTATACGGAACACCATGAACTGAAATCGAAAATGGAATCTAATCTGATCTCAATCATGAGAAACCATACAATGAGAATATCGCTGGCAGAACTCAATCATTGCTGTCAAATGACGAATAGTTCCATTGAGAAACTGAAAAATATAAACCTGATCCGACTGTCTCGAGTTCTACAAGAAGTGATTTACGTGACTCTCAATATGGAACTTTACCGTCAAGTCTATCAACATCAAATTTTAGAGCAAGATGCGAAACAAATTCTGAAGGTTCTCCTGAAATTGAATTGGACGTTTGAATATACAAAACCAACGTATTTATTTATTGTTTTACACTTGCTCTTTATTCCAAAAGATTCAAGTCGAAACAAAGTTGAGAAACTTACATATTTATTTCATAGACTGAATGAATTCAATGAGCCAATATGTCAAAAACTAAAACCTGAGAAAGGTGTACAAGTTCAGTGGCTAAATGATTATTTTTCCTTCGTTCCGAGTGATTGGCTTCTCTTAAATCAAGATAACTATCAAGAACTCTGCAGCGCTCATCAGAATAACCAATGGTCGTTATACATTTGGTCAAAAATTGTCTACTCAAGTGCTATCAACGTAGATTTCACGAAAGATAGTGAACTTCTTATAGCTATGAATGAACGATTAGTCGAAGCTCAACAGTGTCGGATTAACGATGTATTTACAAGTATTTTCGTTAAAAGTTTATTTGAATGCGTCATGAAGAAACATACTAAATCGCTACTGTGGCTCCCAAACATTCAGCCTATGACTGAATACGTTCTGAATGCTCGCGATACTGATTTACCTGGCATTGACAAAACAACCGTGAACAATTTTGTGGAAATCGTGCAGACGTCAATCCGAACTGTCCTTACATTGGAAAGTGAATCCATCACATATCGCCGGCTAAAGCAACCATCCATTGTACCGTTGCTTCTTTCGCACATGGACTTTGAGTGTATTCTCAATGCCGTTGATCCCCAACAGTACACATTTCCGATTACAAGCTTGGGTGTTAATGATATTATGTACGCACAGACTCCTGATGATATCGGCATTCGTAATTTGAAACCGGAGAAAGAATTCTTCGTACGATTTATAAAACAAACGAATGATTGGCTGGATTGGTTTGAAAAATTCGTTAATATATTTTTGTACATTGTTGAATGGTTTCGAACTAACAAGATGGGAGGAGCCGATGAGCTCTATGAAGATATGTACCGATTAAGGGATGATTCGTCAATAACCCTTCTCGCAACTAAAGCAACCATTCAAGAAATTCTGAACGTATTCGAAAATTTTACTGATTTCGAACGTTTGTCACGTCTGTTTAATTGTGCACAAGCTTTCGAAATAATCGATTCGGGAAAGCTGAGTACATCGGATCAATACGAACCTTTTCTTAAGGAAACAAAACGACTTCGATCGAACGATACATTTACAGTGAATCCTAAGACAACCGACGAAAAACTTCTTTATATTGATTGTCGTCGTCACATACGTTGGTCACTTGCATGTGAACAAGTTCCGGATGAAGTCGTCATCGAATACCGAGTAAATGGCTCATCGAAAGAAATCTATCCCATATTTAAAGGTAAAGATTTACCCTTAAACCAGTGCGTTCTGCGAGGAGAATTCAAAACGCAACAAGACGGTCATTTACGTATGAGAGTCGAAAATTTCCAACCGAATCTGAAGTACACGTGTTGGTATCAGATCAAAAACACATCCTTGTCAACTTGTCGACTCTTCGTTGGTATTTTCGACATTGAATGCAAAAAATCTTTCAAGCCACCGAATGATGTAATCAACAGGAACGAGCTGAATGATGTGATAAAACGAGTGTTTTTATTTCTTGATAAATTGCTAAATGGTACAATCAGTCTAGCGACAATGAACGAATTTCATTCCGTATTTCACGATGCGAATATCAACGTTGAGCAGGAAGTTCAAAAACTATTCGCTAGTCAATCTATCAGCGGTCATATATCATTGCAAGCAACGACCAATGGTCAACAAGTAAATCAAGTGTGTAAATGGTTACAAACTTATCAGTACTACAGTCATTTGGATATCATTATCGATTGTGTACAAAAGTTTAACATAATATCAAACGATGCGAATGATCAATCGGTCAATCATCTTCAAACTTTAACTCTCGATGAGAATTGTCCTCTAAGAGAAATATCCGACACTTACAGAGATGTTTATGATCGATTTGAAAGATTGAGTAGCGAACATTTACAATTGATCAAGACTATCTTAAAATATCCGAACGTAGTCAATATGATGAAAGAAGCGAAGCTATATTCAACTGACGGTCGACGTCGATTTCAGCAGCTACAAGATAACTTAACGACACAATTTCAGTTACAAGAACGTAATAGCATGATACTTAACTCATGGATTACGACTTTTACATTATCTGAACCTTTTGCTTGCGATGCACGCAGCTTAGAACACTTTGTTGATAATGTAGCTCGATTGATGATAACCGACGAGAACTCCTGTGAGCATATTTTAGTTGTTAACCAAAATATTCAAACTATCGAACTATGGTTGTCAAATGAAGATGCAACAATGTTGGACAATGCACTAGTTATGATGGAATATTTTTACAAAACAGGTGTGGTGAATATTCATTTGCAGCGATTGATCAACAAACAATCGCACTATGATATCGAGTACTCGATTGGTAGTGATAACAAGCAGCAGATCAAATCCACAATGCCGATGACTGATGTTGCTGATCATCGAAGACAGCTGACATTTTGTACTTCGGACTTGTTGGTTAATGAAGCGTATAGAAAGGATTTAATAACAGAACAATTGAAATTATTGGAAGTGGTTGAGAGAGTCTTTTCTATCCAAGTCAAGTTGGAGAATTCAGGTCATCCGAAATATCAATGTAAAGAAGAACATTATCAAATCTACGATACTCCAGGTATGAGATTAGATTTTCAGAGATGAATAGCTCGTAAATATCATTTTAGATCAGCTCAAGGATATCTTAGTTGAGATAAAGTATAGATCCGATCAAGATTTACAACAACAACTCAAAGGAATCATCGTTCAACGGACGAGACATTTCGAATATATTTATTGTCAATTGGATGGTCACTATAGGGCATGGATCAATGATTTAGAAAGCTATCGGAACGAAAATTCACTCTTAACATTACTTTCCAATCGTCAGATAATGATAATGATAATTCTTTTGACGTCATCGACATCACCGAACTCAATTCGAATGCTCTTTCTTAAAAATGCTTTTTCATGTGAAGATCTTTGCAGTTGTACATCACAAATGTCAATCAGGTGTCTACGGCATTATTTGGAATCATTGAGAATAACAAATTCTGTTCTTTCTGAAGAAAAACTCGTTGAACTATACGAAAAATATCAGATTAGTGAAGAATCAACAAGCCAAACTAGTTTGAAAGCCTTATCTGATTTTATGCAAGAATTGTACATCAATAGAGAAGATTTCTATTCGGAAAATACTTCTCATGTAGAAAATCAACAGTATTTAGTTACGTTGAAGTCATCTGGACAACAGACATCGACTGATAGACGAAAATACAATTGGGATCGTGATGCTTATTGTGTCTTATTGAACATCTTCCGTGATCGATTACCAGCAAACTATCAAATTCTCTGGGGTTCAACAGCAACCGAGGATGACATTCGCTTGTTTTTCCTACGTGTCCGACAGTTTGTCTCCCAATCGTTTGTTGTCTTAGATATCGATGAAATGCACCATCGTCTTCGTGCTCTTCTATGGGAACAGCATGGATCATTGAGTATCCAACGCGAACCTCACGCAGCAGTTTATTATTTCACAAAGGAATCGATGGCCAACAGAAAAGGAATTCGACCTTTTCATATGATATCATCGTACCGAGATTCAACGAAAACATTTTTGCAATTCACCCAATTGATGAGAAGCCAAAATGTCGAATTGCCACAGATTAAGATCATTTCTGGAAAAGCCGGTGTGGGTAAGTCTCATAGCGAAGAATTTTTGCTTCTATGATCGAATGCGCATGACTTGTTTTATACACACATTTCTCTTTCTCTATTTGCATTAGGAAAAACTCATAGAATACGCAGTGAATATTCTCGGCAGAATCCTTCGTGTATTACGATTAACGATCAAATCAATCTATCGACTTTAATCAGTACTTTATCTTCATTTTCATCAAATACTGAAGCGTATCTTTACATCAATCTTTCCCTTCATGCACCATTCGATCAATTAAATCATCTTTTATTTTCCTTGTTTGTATGTCGATCATTGATTGACATTGAGAGTGGAATGACATTTTCATTGTCATTACAAAGTCCGTGGAAATTCATTATCGAAGTACCTCATACCGATACATCTGGACTCACTCCATCGAACTACTTTAAAGAAATTCTACCACTCCTGTCGATTGTGTCAAGTTCATGCTTGGAAGAAGTAACCGATGAAAATTATCAATTATCGATGGGTCAGGAAGAAGAACTGGTCGCGCGATTCTTCAAAGCTTATCAAGAAGGAACAATCGATCGCTTATCTGACGGTGACCTAACTGTTGACTTTGCTCCACTAAACAATCGTGACGAACAACGTCAGTATATCTACACTTGTTTAGACACTCATGCACACGATTTACCTCGAAATAAAATCTTCCAGCTTTCTTTCACGAAATTTTTGTATCGACGAGTTCAGTTTTTTACTAAACCCTATTATCGTTACAACTCGTTGATCCCTCGACTTGGCTCAACTGCAATGTCTCAAATGATCCAAGAAGCGAACAAGTTATCTCGAATGGACTTTTCCTCTCATGATTACCATCGAATTTATTTAGTTTACGATAGGAACTTTGCTCTTCAACTTCTACATAATGATTGGAATTCCATCTCGTTGGAATTGAAGACCGTTTTCAAAAATATCGATCCAAAACAAAGAATCATCAATCAAGGCAAAAACTATTTCGCGGAATGTTTAGCATGGCTAATCAATATGAAAGAAGGTCTTTTCGAGAAAACAATGAAAGAAATGAACTTTATTTTAACGGAAAACTTAGTTTATAAATTATTTCACATTCACGAACGAAAATTAACAAAATTACCATTGATTATCGAAGGCGAAACAGGCGTTGGAAAAACGTTTCTTCTCAGGTTCTATTCTGCACTACTGAATGCGTGTATTTCACACGGAGGGTTTCATGAGAGCACCACAGCAAAAATATCCGAACGAACGAGCGCGTGGTTACTGAAGGAAATCATCGGAAAGGTTCTAGAACCAAATAACGAACTCTTATCCGAGTTTTTGCAACGAATGCGGAACGATAATATCGACGGTGAAAATAGTCCAGAAGAACAACAGCTTATGCTTTTAGACATTAAACAATCACTAGAAAGTCATCAGTATAATGATAACCATTTGAAACTCATTTGGAAAACGATAATCACTCTGGTTGATGAACGAAACAAAGATCTGGGTTTCGATCTTATTGGACGTTTATATGGTTATATCAAAACAAAATTCGAAGAGTTGCCATTGATTGAAGCCAGTTGTAAATTGAAAAAAATACTTAAAGATCAATTATTTACTGTCGAAGAGTCTATCGAAATCTTCGGAGAATTCTTAATTCATACGCGAGTCAACCCCGTTTTCTATCGACTTCTTCTACATCCTGGCATCACCGAAGCAATGATTGTAGATTTTATGTCTCCGATATCTCAACTAGCTGCTCGTTTACCAAAGATTGAAATCGTCGTATTCTTCGATGAAGTCAATACATCATCATGTCTGGGTACATTTAAAGAAATGTTTATGGATGGTACATTGCATGGTAAATCTCTACCAAAGAATATCTTCTTTACTGCGGCGATCAATCCCAAACGAACTATTGATCCAAATGAAGCAAATCAAATTCATCGACATGATTATTTTGTGCATCATTTACCAGAATCGCTGGAAAATCTGAAAATTTCCTACGGCACTCTCGATCGAGACACATTAGAAGAATATATCAAACAGAAAATCGCGACATTTACTTCTGGTTCACAAACTGACCATTCCATCGAGGACAATACACAAACAATGTTGATGGAATCGATTCTAAACGCGCAACTCTTCTGTAAAGAACGTCTTGGTAAGATTTTGACATGATGTTCGATTAGTATTACCAAATGAAACTTTATTTTAGGAGAAAACTCTGTTTCACAACGCGAAGTCCAGCGATGCTTCAATCTAATCGACTTTTTCTGGAAATTAAGACCTAACGAACGAAATATCCAACGATGCATTGCTTTGTCAATTGCGTTAATATATTATTTTCGTCTTCCGACTAGAGAAGATAATATTCAAAGAAATGATCACGAAACACCGTCGCGAGAAGATTTTGAAGATATGTTAGAAATAACTCTGCCTGGTTTTGCTCAAATAATTCAAGATGAACTCGACAGATTTGTTAATACAGAGAACTTCTTAATGCCACCTGGTGTAGCTATCAATCAAGCTGTATGTCATTCCTCAATTTCTCGGCTAGTTTCACGTTCTTTCTTTAGATTCGTGAACATATCTTTGCGATTGTTGTCAGTGTTGTCACACGAACTCCATGGGGTGTTATTGGCGAGCCCGGTATGTTTCTTATGATTTTCGACCGAAAATAAACACCTGTATTTGTAGGTCGATCAAAAACTCTTTCATTTCAAATTGTTCTCCAGAATCTTCAAGGTTCACATTTATCACCGAAACCGTTCTGCCGAAATCTACCTGCACTCGACGCATTCTTCTGTCTCGGCTCCAAATACACTCGATCAGAAGACATCGCTTATATTTTCGATCGAGCGATCAAACGCGAGGAACAATATCGACAGATCCGAGCTGATAAACGATGTGTAAGTAGTGTTCTCCGACTCATATAATTGCACAATTCGTTGATCTCTATTGTAGGTGGTTTTCTTAGACGAAGCTTCATTGCCGGATCAGAAGACCATGGTGTTAAAAGTGTTACATCCGTATTTAGATGAATGTCAAGTAGCGTTTATTGCCATAGCCAATAGATCTTTTGATGCAGCAAATGCTAATCGAATGATCTGCGTGTATCGATCAGTGCCATCACAATTCGATCAGAAAGTCTTAGCTTATGGTTGCCTCGGCCTACCAATGACTAATAATTCGCTATCAATGAGAAGCAATCTTGAGAAAATTATCATTGGATTATGCGAAGGTTATCGTAAATTACTGATTGATAAAAAGATTCCATCGATATTCCATGATCGAGATTTTATTTATATGCTACGAGAATTGCGATTTGAACTGCCGGCAAACACATTAAATGAGGATGAACATACTGGTTTACGTGTAATTCAACCGATCGCGTTGTTACGTGCGTTAGAAGACAATTTCAATGGCATCAAATCGGAAGAATTTCAATCTTTAGTGAAACTTTTCTTTCACGAAATACAATTACAACTACCGGATTTCACTCTACCGAGTATTAGACATGATCGAAGTGTTGATCGCGACATTCCAACAATCCTTCATGAATCATTGAAACTTGATTCGAGACGTCGCCGATTGTACGGACGTTATAAATTACTTATTGACGAATCGGAAGATGAAAGTGCGGTTCATCTTCTGTTACAGGCTGGTATATTCGATACGAACTCCGATCGTACAACCATTTTTCGCATGTCGGATTTCACTGATGATGCTGAGAACGAATTGCGCAATGTGGAAATTCTCTCCACAATCAAATTATCGATGGAATTTGGGAAAACTATTCTAATGGTAAACACCGGTCGGATACATGGATCTCTGTATGATGTGTTCAATCAGAATTTTTCCATTATGGCAACAGGTGATACGAGAAAAATCTTCTCGAAAGTCTCAATCGGTGCGAAAACGAGTGATGTAGTCGTTCATGAAGATTTTCAATGTATAGTTCACGTAAAACGAAGCGAATTACATACGATTCCGGCGCCATTTCTCAGTCGATTTCAGAAATATTCATTGAATATTGAAGATTTCTATCGCATTCGTGTGCAAAAGCTATCCAAAGATGAGCAGGACATTTTGAGTTATATTGAAGAGCGAACTCAATCATTTGTCAAGCATGTCGGACGACAATATTTCTATGGTTTCAACGACAATACTCTCTATTCGTGTTTACTATCTTTGATTGAAATGAAAACTGACCGAGAATATTCGCTATTCGATATTTCTCAGCTCTATACGCAATTGTCTGCTCGAATCAAATATTTCACCGGGTTAGATCCTTCAGATAGACAACAATGTCTTTTCCGTATTGTTCTCGTCAAATTAATCCAACTTGTGTCTCCTGAAACTATCATTTTAAAATCGCGAACGTTCAAATCCGATTTCGCTCAGTGGCTATGGAATCTGTATTTTCACGAGCAAGAACACTTCAACATCGACAAGTTCCTCAAACAATTGATATTAACACCATTGGCAACCTCATCAGAACAAAATATTCATCAAATTACAAAAGTTATGATCTTTACTCGAACGTCATCGTATATTGTCGGCATGAATCAACACTTCGGACACGAATCTACTCCTACCGACCTTCTTGACAATGAAGAGCATGGCGAAACGCAGAATATTCTTGATTTAGTAAGTGAAAGAATTGTTTTGTCACACTCGCTTTTGACCAACTCGACTATTCTTTAGAGTGCTATTGAAAATCCGAAACAATTACAGGAGAGATTCGATGAATTTCGTGCGAATCACGAAAAGAACGTTCTTCTCATCATTATCGATGGTAACAACAATCAACAACGCTTGCATATCCCATACATTCGACATCTAACTGATACCATTGAACATCAATGCAATACAAACATCAACAACGAACGCAAATACTTCGTCATTCTTATTCACTCAGCAGCACAAAGTTTATACCATCAATCGTGTTTTCCATCGATATTTTTACATCATTGGGACTTTCACTTTTTCGATACTTGTGCATTGAGTAGTGCATTCTACTTACAGAAGTTGTTACAACTATTATCACCATCAACATGTGCCAATGAGCTGGACACAAGTGACGATGCAACTCACTATGATCTGAGTATTCTTTTCGAAGATTCTCTATGGGACTTATGCTCGCGTATTGAGATTACAGCGCCTAATCTACCTGCAGAGATGTTTAGAACACCTGAGACTTATGAATTTTACAGACAGCAGACGAAAACATTCCCACGAGTGAAATGTCTGAAAGATATCCTTCAAGTATCGCCAGATTTACAGAAAACACTAGTTAGTATTTATCAACAGCATTTATTTCTGACAAAAAATTCATCGCTGAAAAAGATCAATGATTTCATCTATGGCATTGCTAAAGATATTCTATGTGGAAAACGATTCGATGGTCTGGTTGAATCTGTTCAAACAGGAACGCGAAATTCATTCATAAATTTCATGTCGCATATCTTTAAAATCATCGCAAATGATTACGGCCTGGAAACAATATCCCAATTATCGTTAAGACAACAGAACTATGCAATTTTATTCCAATTAGCTGATTTAGAATCATTCACTAACGAGGACAACGATGATATTTTCATTTCGAAAACAACGCACGAAACTGTTCGTATCATAACCAATTATTCATGCATATTCCAAACACCTTTATTTCATTTATTCCATCAACGAATTCGATCATATGCGAACGCTATCCAATCGAAAGGTAAATTTGCTAGTCTCTACTTTTCTTGTCTGAAAATGCGTTTTAGATATCAACATCAATCCGAATGAAACGAGCAGAACGAATTCATCGACATTTCAACGGTTCCGATCTGCCTTGGTCGACTCAATTCAAAAAGATAAGATACTCCATGATGCCATCGAACAAATCAGCGTTTCTTCGTACTCATCAGACTTGGTACGAATGCTCTGTGCAATTATTGAGAATAACTTCGAGTACGATCGTGATCAGTACGAACGAAGTGTGAACATTATTTCCCATTGGACATTGCTTCGCGATGAAGATGACAACGTTGAGCATAGAGATCACGTATGGCGTTTGGCTCATGTTTATGCGACATTAGAATACGAACAAACCGATGTTCTTTCGATGTACTCAGCTTGCCGAATAATAAACCGCTTCGATTCAATACAATCGTCGTTGAACGACCTATCTAATGAGATATCTATAACTCGATCAGATTTTCGAGATCGCTTCTTTGGACTAGTTTTCGATGAATTATGGGAGAATCTCGTTGAAATATCTTCAAACAACATGAACTATCAACCATGGGTTTATGCGTATTTATTTATCTCCAAGTATTACCCATCGGAAGCAGTTCTTCAACGCATACAACTTTTCACGAATCGTTTTCAGATCGAATTGATGAAACTGGCGTATCGAATCTTTCTCAATGAAACAATCGTCGAACCACAAAGATTAGTGTTAAGATTATTGCGTCTGAATTCCCCATTAAGTTGTTTAACAGTGTTGCCGGAAATAATTGAAATTATCCAAGAGCATCACCCGGGAAATATAACATTGCTAGTCGACGTTCAGCAATGGATTACATCAATTTGCCAATCGAATGATCTACCATCAGAAGCAACGCTTCGTTCTTTACTTACGTATTTGAATCGATCTTCGATGCTTACGCCATTAGCATCGAAACAGTTGGTATTCGATCAAGTCATTGATTTATTATTACAAACCCAACAGAGAGAAAGATCACAAGCAGATTTATGGGATCGTTTCGATCTCATTCCAATCTTGGTTGAATGTATATCTTATATTAATCATCCTGAACAATATCGAATTCCTTTTCATCCGTCGGTAAACCAACCTGAAAATCCGAGAATACCTATGTTTGATCTTTACTTTTATCATCTACGCAGTCAGATGACGGATGATATTGTCACACCAACATTTTTGAACAAAGGACTTCTCCGTACTTTACCAACCATACGGAGAGAAGAAACGAGACTGATAGCAAATAATTTGTTCAACGAATTAAAAAACTACTTCCTTTCGATTATGATAGCTCTTTTGCTTTGCAATCCGAATCTCACTGAAGCTCAAGAACCCGACGTTCGTCATAAAATGTCCACTCTGACTCGAAGTATTCTTTCCATAGACAATGCAACAACACGTCTCAGTGATCCGTTACAACTGTTTCTTTCGACAATTATATCCAAACAGTCATGGTCTTACCTGCTAAATGTCCTCGAATCAGACAGACTTGAACAAATCGACGAAAATTGGAGGTCTATCCTTCATCGTCTGCTTCAAGTAGATCAAGCTAGACATCGAAGTCCACATTTACGCTTGTCACATCAAATACAATTCACTTACTCGCATGAAATTTCAGATTCGCCAATGTTCTCCGAAATGAATCAGCGTTACGTTCGTTTACGGGAGGTAATAGACACATGTGTTCGAAATCAGACTGACGAAAACCGATGGGAGTTGTTCGATTCTCATATGAGAAATCAAATTCATTCTACCTCTACAGATCTTGAGAAAAACAAATACAAATCAATATTACTTTTGATTATTTATTATGATTACTATTGTACAAATCGATTGGAGTCCATTCGAGCATTGATGAATACCATTCCTGATTTATTATCCTTGCTGGAGGAAGAGAAACTTGTGTTTCGTGCTTTGCTGGATCCTGAACAGTTTATTGTTGGTTATCATGACGAAGTCGAGAAAAATTCTCTGAATGAAATCTTCAACTTGAATTGCTCTACTGAATTCGAATTAGCTTTACGACATTTAATGGTCAATCTAATGGCGATGATTCTATTAGCAGGTCCACAATCTTTTTTATGGACGTTTGCATTTCAACCTAAACGTCTAGAAAACACCTACGGTAAGTTTTACTCTACTTCAGAAAAGAGAACCTCACCTACGCATCTGACTGATATCTCTTTAGGCTTCGGATCGGTTTATCGAGCAAAAATCCAAAATACTGGTATTCATTATGATTGTGGATGTATCATTTCAGAAAATGGAAAATTGATAATTCCTTATGGTACGAACTATAATGGGGTGTTGAACGTTCCCGCAATATATACGGCCTATTTTTCTACGTTTGGCGCGCTGGTATGTCGAACTCGACATTTGTCTCATTTGTTTTCTTTGTTGCCTCTTTAAGGCCTGGCATTTGCTGTTGTTTAGTAACTCCGTATTGAATTTGTACGGTCCGATTCTTTCACCTTCCGCAATTGTTGATCGTAATGCAGCTTTTCGACAGGCTGGCGAAAGTCTCCGTTCGAAAACTTGTCATTTTGTTCTGGCTCGATTATTGTCAACATTTCACTTCTTATCTCTTCAATCTAACCAAGAAGATACCTACATCGTCTTGACTCGTTGTTTCGAAAGAATGGCTTCATTAACTGTCGATGAAAACCAATGGATTCAACCCACTTATGAAGTCTTTTCAGACAAAGTAATAGCAGAAGAACTTTACCAAACCAATGTGTTCTACTACGTGTTAGATCGATTAGTCACTGATAGAGTCAATATAAATCAAAGGATTCTCCCGTGTGAAATCCAACTTCGTCTACAAGAATTCACCGAGCAAATGCCAATCGTGTTAAATTTGCAACATTTTCAAACAGCGTTTCATCGTTTGAACGCACAATCATCTACTTCTTTGCAGCTTCTTCGGTTCATCTTCGATTCGTTGGAAGTGTTGGAACGGACCAAATACATCACTAATCTCGCACGATTTTACATTTTATTGCATCAAACATACACGCATTTGATCAGCGAAGATGAATTTCATCAAATCACTCTCGAGGAGTTACAAATTCGCGCACAAACCCGATCACAACACTGGAACGACACCTATGATGACAACGGGCAAAATGATCCTTATACTATCATCGCTAGAGGTATCGAAGCAGTCAATAATTATCACGAATATACTCAAGGACTCATCAAACCAGGTGCTTGCAATCGATCTCAACAGTTCGAAAAAGTCTCAATCGATACTCCCGTTAGTTATCTTCTCACAACTAATAATGACGACGAAGGCAATATCATCATGCGCATACTCAGGTAACAAAACAATCTTGTTCATCTACAGGGTTATTCTAATAATTGCTTTTAGTATCCTAGTTGATTCGCATAATCATGCTTTGAATTTACTCAGTGAAGGAAACTCATGTGATCCTATTCTGGCGAATCTAGTCAAGGAGATCGTTTCCAAGGAAGTATCTATCTTGCAAATCGCGAACTATGATACGGGCATTCTTAATTTCAACGCACAAGATCGGAAATCCATTGAAAGATGGTGTTTATCAAGTGTGATTAATAACGACGAACAAAATTTCTTCAATGAGAGTTCCTCATTAAAGTTCGATTTTCAGTACGTTCAATCTCAAATCATTCGAAATTATCTTCTACTTTGTCGAATCAATTATCGTCATATCCAACAGGTATACCAATGTCGTATTATACCAGTCTCTACGACTTTCCCAAGATCCGATCGTCCAATACTCGATCTGGATGAAAAGTATTGTATTGAACTCACCAATGAGCAGCTAGAAAACGACTGGACCTATTTGCGAACGATCTCATTAGATAATCTTTATCATTCGTTTGTACTATTACGGCAACTTGCCTCGATATTGAAAATTGATTCTAATCGCGCTGATCTATCAACGAGCTTATTCGACTTTGTCGAGCATATAGATAATGATAACGAATTTCTCGAACGAATTCGACAGTATCAAATCAAAGATTTTCCTTTATGTCATATTGATCATGTGATGAGACTCTACGTACAGTTGATACATGGATTTGAGCATTTGTTCATGGACATACCACTCTTCCTTCGAACTCCGATTCCTCTGGAATTGAATGCGAGAATCGTTGAGAAATTCAATCAAAATATCAGCCAGAAGAATAGCCTCGAAACAATTCAAACAACGATTGAAATGATAACACAACTTTTGAATGACCTGAAAAATTCGAGAAATACTTTCCTTCAACAATCTTCGAGATCATTAGTCGAAATCTGTCGTATTTGTGAAATAGATAGTCCAATCTTGGACTGGATACCACTGGAAATCTGTTGTGAGAATTATGTCCCAATAAACATTCATCTAGTTCGAATACGCTCGATTCTTCAAGAACGAAAAGTCAACATCGAAGAGAGAGCGATTCAATTGTGGCATGAATACACAGATGACCGCGGAGATACGAGTGATAAACCATTACGTTCGAGTCCAAATGATCCACGAGAAAGCATAGAAATATTTCAATATTCAGTTTTGTTTAAACTCGAAATACGACGAATTCCATATTCATCAATGAATTTATTTCGACAATTGCAACAATCTCAAACACCAGAAGTATTGACTTCAACTCGACCACATAAGTTTACGATTAAACGTTCTGATGGAAATGGAGCGGCATATATGACGAGAATTGATAAAATTTCCGAACGCCTACAGACCTTCGTCGATGATGAACATGTTCTTTTGGATGCGAATGAAATCGTTTTTGATTTTGGTACTTCGAAAATCTCGTCGCTTGATTATCGCGTCGTGGAAAGAAAAGATTTGATTTCTGTTGAGTTCCACTTTCGTCAGTCAATAGTTCAGTACTTCACAGTTGTGACAAATCGAATAGTGACGGTTATACAACATTTTCTCAATGTTAACCAACCAGCACTGGTTTCAGCCGATACTCATCTTTGCTTCTATGATGAGATTGGGATGTGCATTGAAGATGTGAAGGTGGCTGATTTGTACACGAGCAAGGAAAAGGTGATTGTGATTAATGTCAAGAAGAAATCATCAATGGATGATATGGAATGCGAAATAAATGTCACCGATATGGAAAATGGTGTTCGACAAACGATTTTCTGTGATATGATAGCCACGTGGGAGCACATTGAATTGTGGTTAAAACAGTTTTCTCAAAAAACTGATCATGCCATCGAGAATGTCGCTTTTTTATCACCAAAACAACACTTAGTTCTGGATAAAACTGAATCACTCAGTTCCTTCGTGACTTCACCAGAGTTCAGTGCCATCAATGTGATTGATCAACAATCAGTCATGTCGGTAACTGTGTATTACAAAGATAGTTATCAAAGCGTTCAAGTTTTCAAATCGATGAAAATCATCTCGTTGTTGAAAAACCAATATCTTCGGACAATATTCAAATTCGGGAACACGATACCCGAACACTTTACGATGAGTTTGGAAAAAGAGAATCAGTCGATTCCTCTATCTAAACACGACGTTCAGAAAACATTGCGAACCTTCTGTAAAAC
Organism: Adineta ricciae; assembly: GCA_905250025.1. Taxonomy (NCBI): domain Eukaryota; kingdom Metazoa; phylum Rotifera; class Eurotatoria; order Adinetida; family Adinetidae; genus Adineta; species Adineta ricciae. The sequence goes on from CAJNOJ010000277.1 coordinate 45,040, forward strand.
AGAGAACGATGAGCTCAATATTCGATTGGTGGTATCAAAAGTTGTGACAATCCATGATGGCGAAAAAGAGACTACCATTGTTTTACCGAAAGAAAGCATGACGACGCGTGATCTGCTAAAGCTAATTAATACAGACCGATGTTTAGCTACAAAAGAAACGAAAAGAATTCTAAAGGAGAATGAAGCTATTTCTTTTATACAGGAAGATAAGTTTCTTCTCGTTGATAGAAAAGATGTCTGTCATGTTGAAATCACATCATCAGGATTTGTCTTCGAGAACTATTTTAGCATCAAAGCCACGATCATCGATGTTTGCAATGAACAACAGATCAAACTTGATACTCAATATTTGCTTTACTTAAATGAGATTATTGCTGCGAAAGAAACTCAATTAATTTATTTCATGGCGGAGACACCGATTCATTTCACTACGACTGAAAATAGTTTACCAGTGACCGTAAGAGTGAATTTGGATGAGCATGACAAAACTATTCAGTTTAGTAGCAATCGCACAATGACTGTAGAACGCTTGTGTTTTATTTCATGCCGTATGTTTAATGTGTCAGAAGACAACGCTGAGTTACGATTAACCGACGGAACGAATCTTGATGAAGGCTTATCGTTGAACGACATGGATGCAACAAGGACAAACTTCGAATTTCTATTGTGTTCATCTTTATGATTATCTTGTTCGACTACATATCTTGATCGTACAACTGTGTTCCCATATTCATAAGCTACGTCAAAAAATAATTTCCTACTCCACGATCTTCGAATATAGCAGTTGAAAGAGAAAAAGCTTTCGCTCATTCATCATTTTCGTGATTTTTTGTTTTTGATAAATAAACTTTGATTTATCTACATAGATTTCATAAGGAAAATGTGCCTTGTAAATGCTTTATCACTTCTGCACCTCCTCTATATTTCGAATCGACCCGAATGAAATTTCGTCTTCATTCGAGGTTATCCAATTAATTCGATAAGAAATGAAAATTGAGAGCGAACGAACAAACAAAAGTGTTCTAATCTTTTTCTCCTCTCTATATAAAATCAAATCGAATTTCACTTTTCATTCTAACGCAACGATGAAATTCATCTGGTGTATATTATTCATTTCCGCACTTTTCGGAGGAATCAATGGTAAACACGACCGTTTCTCTCGCTTTGTTCATTCGTCTGTTTGAATTTTCAGGTAAAACATTTTCACGGATGCGGAAAGGCGATGTTCTTTATGAGAACAAGCTTTATGGATTTACATTAAACAGACCGAAAGATTGGTACGCCGCAAGTCCGACTGAATTATCTCATTTAATACAAATGGCGAGTTCGCTGATAGAATCGCATAAACATAAATTTTCTCATATTCTATCGAATTGGTCTGTCGAAAACATTACACCTTTGTTTGGTTTTTCAAAATATCCATTGAACGCAACTAATGGTCAACTGAATCCAAATATCTTATCGATGACGGAGAATCTGAACGCTTACCGAAATGTGAAAAATCCATGTGATTATTTTGATGTTAATCAAGAAATCTTGAAAACTTTAGCAATGGGTATGAAATTCATCGGAACGTGTCAAAATGTGAACATCAATGGAGAAAACTTCAAAACACATAGCATTCAAACAAAAATTCCGAACTTTCCTTTAATTAAACAAACATTCTACGCAAAAATTGTCAAAGACAATCAACTGTTCTTGGTTTTACTTACCTATTTCAATCGAAATAGTAAAACTCACTTAGAAAACATCATGAAAACATTGAAATTCACGAAAAATTGAATTTTTTTCCTTTTCAAAAGAAGTCCTAATAAATCCTGCAGTAGCAAAACTCATTACCATTATTCCCAGCACATTTACTGACAGATGTCTTTCACTGTTACGATTGGTCACGTTAAGAACGAAGAAAAATCTTCTACGTGTAACGATAAAGTTCACGCAGAAAGGAAAAAATCACACAACTCTATAACAAATTCTTACAATGCCAATCGCGAAGCGTTCGTGTGCAACTTGTAAGAAACTCGCAGGTGTTTTCACATGTCGCGGATGTGAAGAGGACTTCTGTCGAATTCACGCGAATGAACATCGTCAGGATTTAGATAGACAAATCGACGAATTATCAATCGATCATGATCAATTGCAACAGAATCTAATACAACACTTTGATGCTAAGTGTCAGACATTGCTTTTCAAACAGATCGATCAATGGGAACAAAGTTCAATTGAGAAAATTCATCAATTCGCCGATGAAACTCGAAACGAGATCAAACAGATTTGTTCTGAACAGGAGACAAATCTAGCAGAACGTCTCAAGACTCTCACCGATGATATAAAACAATCTCGGGAAGACGACAATTTCTTCGAAACAGAAATCCGAGAATGGAAAACGAAATTAAATGAGCTAAAAGATGATTTAATCAATTGCAGAGCGGTCAGCATTCAACCAATCGATGATGCGATAAGAATTATTCCAAAACTTCTAATTACCATCTGTAATGATGGAATTTTCGATCAAACAACTGAACATATTCAAATTGTCGATAACGGAAAAGCGATTGTTCATAGTCATCAGACGAACAATCATGCCGGCGCACGTGTGCAGCAGGAATTTCTGCGAGGTCAACACCGATTTCGATTTCAGATTCAGCATCTTAATGAGAATAAATGGATCTTTTGTGGAATTGTATCGAAAAGCGTATCGTTAATCAATACTTGCCATAACAGTTCATCGAGTTATGGTTGGTCTTCAACAAATCAAGTTTACCTAAATGGAAAAAATCAGACAGGACAGAAAACTTACAAAAGCGATATGGACTTGAATGATATTCTGGAATTCGTTGTCGACTGTGATCGACAAAAGATACGTTTGATCAATGAACGAACCCAGAGTACATATGAACTAAATGTTAACTTAAATCATTGTCCCTTTCCCTGGAAATTACAATTCAATTTACATTTCTTCAACGATCGAATTCGTTTTCTTGCATTTTAATCTTTTTTGTTTGATATAAACACAGAGTCGTGTGAATAGATTTTCAGGTGATCGTTTGTTTTCTTGATAATGCCCGAAATAACTTGGACTGAAGAATTCTAATTGTCGTCCATATGACAAATATTCCCATTATCGAAAATAATCAAAATCTCATTAGCAGTTTTCTTGCTTTCATCAGCTGATCGCATATCACCAGTTGGTATTTGTTCGCATATGAGACGACCAAGTTGTATATAAAGAGACCTATGTTCTACTTGAAAATCAATAATCGATCGAATATCGATAAAGTCAACATGCAAGCCAAAGTGGTCCTTTTGCTGTTATTTGCTGGTGTTGCGCTGGCTATGAATATTGATCATGCTCAAACTCAACTGACACCCGAAGAAATCCAACGTTTGTTCGACGGATGGTTCAACAACGTGAACATCAACTTCAAACCATTCGGTAAACGTGATTTGAAAGATATGACAGCAGAAGAAATCCAACGTTTGTTCGACGGGTGGTTTAACAACGTGAACATCAACTTCAAACCATTCGGAAAACGGGAAACAGAAGTACCAGATACTCGCAAAGATTGGACAGACGGTTGGTTCAGCAATATTGATATTACCATTCCATGGCCNTCAAAAACAAAGCACATTTTCTGACACTTTCGAACATGTTCTAAAACATGGTATATATGCTCTCTTTCAACTTTGAATAAAATACTTAATGGCCGAAGTAGCGCGTTGCGTGGACAAGCCCCACATGTCGCGGATGTGAAGAGGACTTCTGTCGAATTCACGCGAATGAACATCGTCAGGATTTAGATAGACGAATCGACGAATTATCAATCGATCATGATCAATTGCAACAGAATCTAATAGAACAATTTGATGCAAAGTGTCAGACATTGCTTTTCAAACAGATCGATCAATGGGAACAAAGTTCAATTGAGAAGATTCATCAATTCGCCGATGAAACTCGAAACGAGATCAAACAGATTTGTTCTGAACAGGAGACAAATCTAGCAAAACGTCTCAAGACTCTCACCGATGATATAAAACAATCTCGGGAAGACGATAATTTCTTCGAAGCAGAAATCCGCGAATGGAAAACGAAATTAAATGAGCTAAAAGAGGATTTAATCAATTGCAGAGCGGCCAGCATCGAACCAATCGATGATGTGATACGAATTATTCCAAAGCTTCTAATTACCATCTGTAATGATGGAATTTTTGATCAAACAACTGAACATATTCAGATTGTCGATAACGGAAAAGCGATTGTTCATAGTCATCAGACGAGCAATCACGCCGGCGCACGTGTGCAGCAGGAATTTCTGCGAGGTCAACACCGATTTCGATTTCAGATTCAGCATCTTAATGAGAATAAATGGATCTTTTGCGGAATTGTATCAAAAAGCGTGCCGTTAATCAATACTTGCCATAACAGTTCATCGAGTTATGGTTGGTCTTCAACAAATCAAGTTTACCTAAATGGAAAAAACCAGACAGGACAGAAAAGTTACAAAAGCGATATGGACTTGGATGATATTCTGGAATTCGTTATCGACTGTGATCGACAGAAGATTCGTTTGATCAATGAACGAACCCAGAGTAGATATGAACTAAATATTAATTTAAATCATTGTCCCTTTCCCTGGAAATTGCAGTTCAATTTACATTTCTTCAACGATCGAATTCGTTTTCTTGCATTTTAATCTTTTTTTGTTCGGCATAAATGCAGAGTCGTGTGAATAGATTTTCATGTGATCGTTTGTTTTCTTGAAAATGCCCGAAATAACTTGGACTGAAGAATCCCAATTGTCATCCACATGACAAATATTCCCAGTATCGAAAATAATCAAAATTTCATTATCAGTTTTCTTGCTTTCATCAGCTGATCGCATATCACCAGTTGGTATTTGTTCGCATATGAGACGACCAAGTTGTATATAAAGAGACAAATGTCCTTCTTGAAAATCAATAATCTATCGAACATCGATAAAGTCAACATGCAAGCCAAAGTGGTTCTTTTGCTGTTATTTGCTGGTGTTGCACTGGCTATGAATATTGATCATGCTCAAACTCAACTGACACCCGAAGAAATCCAACGTTTGTTCGACGGATGGTTCAACAACGTGAACTTTAACTTCAAGCCATTCGGAAAACGTGATTTGAAAGACATGACAGCAGAAGAAATCCAACGTTTGTTCGACGGATGGTTCAACAACGTGAACTTCAACTTCAAACCATTCGGTAAACGTGATTTGAAAGATGTGACACCCGAAGAAATCCAACGTTTGTTCGACGGATGGTTCAACAACGTGAACATCAACTTCAAACCATTCGGAAAACGGGAAACAGAAGTACCAGATACTCGCAAAGATTGGACAGACGGTTGGTTCAGCAATATTGATATTACCATTCCATGGCCATTTGGCAAACGAAGCAACGTTGCAGAAATGACACCCGAAGAAATTCAACGCTTGTTCGACGGATGGTTCAACAACGTGAACTTCAACTTCAAACCATTCGGTAAACGTGATTTGAAAGATATGACAGCAGAAGAAATCCAACGTTTGTTCGACGGATGGTTCAACAACGTGAACTTCAACTTCAAACCATTCGGTAAACGCGATGCTGAACCACGACTCTTCCAAGGTTGGGGACAAAACTGGTCTGTCAACGGTAAACCACTCAGTCAATTCTTTTCCGGACTCTTTGGCGGCAACAACAACAACGGTCAACAACCAACTGAAACTGATGATTAGATAAGACAATGTGGGTGTGGAAAAGCTCTGCAAAAGGAAGTTTTTGCTTTAAATCGTTTTTTATGATATAATCATAGTGTATTGAAAATAAACTCGGTTCGTGAATTGTGACAAAACGATATTCAGACGTTTTTCATCTTTGATATCGAACGAAATAAGCGTTGAAAATTGCTTTCGCTTTGCTTCTTATCATCGACATTATCGAAAAACGTGGTGTTTTTTTTTGGTTACTTATGAAATGCGAACATACATTTTTCATACTCCATTCTATTCTTGGCTTGTTCTCTTCTTACACGTGCCGTTGAAATCATCATGGCTCAAGATCAACTCTTTCTTCAAACCTTTACTCATTGGAAACAAATCTATATGAATAGTTATCCCAATATGAATTTTCTTCGTCAATGGCATTTGGAAAAAACTGAAGATCCAGAAATCGTCGCTACTAACGATAGTAGTCAACAGATTCTCAAACGATATTCCGGTGCACAGTAAGTGGCGCCGATATTTTCTCATAAACATAATGTTTTTCCGTGAAGATTTCACTGTGCTCATTGTGGGAATCAATGGTTCAGTCGAATTCATTCGAGTATTCTGTTCCAATATTACGAACACACACGCATCATCAAATGGAAATTGTTCGGTCAACAATGTCGTCGATGTCGACAAGAATTTGTTGTTCCTACCTACCAACCTGATTCGATTACAGAAACAATACGTTATTTAATCGAGAAATTAGCTTTTAAAACACGTCGAGTTGATCTACGTCCAATAGATCCAGATCGGCCAACAATTCTCTATAATGGAAATAGACATCGAGAAGACGATTTGACTTGTTTTTGTGAAGCTTGTAAATTACGAAGACAATATTGCGAAAATTAAACATTTATAAATCAAAAATATCTTATTCTTGTGTCTTTTTCTAATATACGAACAGGTCGACGAAGCATACGTAGGTAATACGTGTCGCTTTCAACTATCACGTTTTTTCTGAAAAATTCAAACTGGCATAATTGGTGTCGAACAAAATGTGCAATAGTTTATGGCGTCTGACTTATTTGTTGTTTTCGTCGAGTGATTACTTAGAAACTGTCCTTGTATGAAGACGGTACGTATTATTGACCCAGGTTGACTTTTCTCAAAAGACTGGACAAATGTTATCGAAGACATGGAATGAACTTTCAGAATCTATATCAAAACACCATCCTTCTCGAAGGTATCCGGTGCTACATTGATCTTTCTACTATACCATAGATTAACTTTTTTGTGATGTATAGCGTGAATGTCTATTGGTTTCTATTTCCGAAATAAGAGATAACACAAGTGAAGATGCTATGACTCATTACAATGTCATCTTCAACACTAAACACACAGATTTTTTACAATAAAATTACAAAAAAAATTTAATTCCTTCGATCAGGCCAGCCGCAAATTTCTGTTTGCAGAAGTAAACACCATCAAAAGCATCTAATTTGTCCGTTGGAAGATCGTTGTTATTCACCATCACATGTTTAATCGCACCACACGAAGCATTCATACCGTTGTTCAAATCACAACATATAATACAACGATTCAATGGAATGGATAAACAACTTAACAACCAACGAATTACTAATCTTTTCGTAACATCGGCCGGAACTGGGAACAGCTTTAAATTACTATCATAATCTGAATAATCATCGTAGGTGATGCATTTTGAACTATTCTTATCGGTGCATTGAGTAAATTGACTTTGATTGGTGATGTCGAAGAAATGCGTCGAGTTCTGTTTGATGAGACTTTTCCATTTCTTCATAATCATATATTTCTTTTCCGAAGAATTGTACGAATAGATTTCATCACCAGAATAACAAATAAACACGTTCGGACACGGCAAAGCTGATTCTTGGACGATCTGCAAACTTTCTTCCAGGCCCATGTCAGTAGAATATACCAAACAAAGATTTACGGTATACTGTTCAATGAATGTTTTGAATGAACACAAAGGTATCGGATCCCTCGTCGCCAAATTACCATCGAATTCAATAATGATCACCATCGCATCATTTGACAACGTCTTGGGTAACACATATCGTTCGACAGGCGGTTGATCAGATGTACAAATCGATTCGATATTCTTCACCCAACGGTACCATGAGTAATAATTAAGAACATTATGAAGTCCATTATTAGAAAACAAATTCCATACTTCTGTATTGTCGTCATTGAGAATCGACGAAATCTTCTGTATCATATCATTTTCGTTGTAAACGTTGACTAAATAACCAATGTTAACGTTGTGAATAATATCTGTTGTACCACCGTTGTCCGTAAGAACGACAGGTAAGCCGTATGAAGCAGCTTCGAGTGTGGTTAAACCGAATGGTTCGATCAATGATGGATTAAAGTAGATTCCTCCAGCTTCTCTTGCCGATATGAACAATTGAAAAATTTCTTCTTGAGAATCAAATTGATAGAAACGAACGAAGTCAGGATACATCGCACATCGTTCTTCAATTGCTACGCGGATACTTCTCGATTCGTCTGTTACTTTGCCGTTGGTTGTGGCGAGGATGATTTCCGTATTCGCACGTAACCATTCCGACTGCGCTAAGACATCGATGGGAGCGACTAAATTTTTCGTGTGAGACAGTCGCGCGACCAGAATAATCGGTTTGCGTTTGGTTTGAATCGACGACCGAACGATGATCGATGGAACTTCAATGCCTGGTGCTACGACGTTAATTTTGTTCGAAGAGAAGTTTTTGTACATCGTACACTGATTGAATTTCTCGTGTTCGCTGCTGACAACGACGCTAGTTGCATAACGAAACAATTGTTCTTCGTAATAGATACGCGTTGAGAAATGGTATTGTTTTTCGAGCTCATCACCATTTGAATCGATATTCCGCAATAAATTTCTCAGTTTCGTTCTTCCCAAAGAATGTGGAATGAAAATAAATGGAATCTTCAACATTCGATTGAGCAGCAAAGCAACAGCACCAGCATCGGCGTAGTTTCCGATAATCAGATCAGGATACTTGTTATTTTCAATGAAGTAATTCACACATGAATCCGTAAATTCCCAAACATAAGGCCATAAATCTTCTTTTCTTCGATATTTATTCGATTGCATCTCCAACCGAACTAATTTCACATTGTTTCGCTCCTGTGCTTTGACACTGTACTGATTGCTTTCGTCTAGTAAACGAGTGACAATTGTTACTTGATGATTTTGTCGAGCCAATTCTTCACACGCTTGTAAAACATAGATGATTTGCCCGCCTGTATCGTTGTCCAAACCTGGTTCTGGTTTGTACAGATCGATTTTGCCATGGAATTGAATGGCGACGATGTACATCTAAACGAGTATAGATTGCCTTTACTGCATAGAAAATGGAAAAGAGGGTGTGGCTTGCAGGGTGTGTGATGAATTACGGCACAGTTGTATGCGTGTGAGAATCATCACTGAAACTGATTTTCTCTCTTGGGTGCAATTTATTTCGATGAAGCCCACTTACTTGTTTAATCAATATTGTTGTATATCACTGGAAATATTTGATGTATTCTGTTCTAAACAATGAACAATCTCTATATTTTTATATTCTTCTCTTCGACACGCTTTGCTTCTCTCTCTCTGTAAAGAAATTATCACCTCGATTGTTCGCTATGCCGTCGTTAGACCGTACGGGCAATGGCCAAATGGACTAATTTCGAAGAGGAAAATTGGCGGAGCAAGTTGACGAAAGAAAATTGTTTAATAGAAAGAGTGAGTGATTGCATTGCATTGAACAGCATATTCATCATTTCACGAAGCTGGATGGTTTACTGTCGCAAATCTTTGATACAGGCTACACGAAAATAAATGGGAAAAAAGACGAAGATCTTGCAGTGAGACTTTTGAAAAAAAATGTTACCCTGTGGTATCCTATCTCGAAGTGTCGAAGCAGTCTTGTCGCTATGCATGACATGTACTATCAAAAATACCTTAACCATACGTATATAGAAAGTTTCTGCTCAGGTCATTGAAAATATGTGTTTGTTTAGGAGGGTTGGACGTTGATCTTTTGGTAAATAGATGAAAGATATCAAGCGTGAAGTAAGTAAACAGTTCATCGGAGATCTTGGAAACCTATAGACCTTGATCTATCATTTCTTTTTCAGAATATTATCAAGTACGTCCTTCTATCAGCATTCATGATTAGATCTACTCTGGAAAGTATTGCTGGCTACAAATCAAATCGAAGAATCCTGTCCGGATGATACAAAATATCTCGAAATGGAAAGGTCAGATCTTCGTATTTTAGTGACTAACATTGTATCTTTCAGCTATGATCTCTTGTACAACTGAAGTTCACTGGTAGCCGAAATAATCCAACTCAAACATCTTTCTGACGAAGAATTCTTCTGCTTCTATAGCCGATGGTTTATTTGCAAATTTCAATGAATTTTAACAGGTGGTCATGCCTGGAAATGGGACCAAGGCTTTTGTTCTATATATCGAGTTTAATAACTGGCGATTATTATTTCATTCATCTGTAGAAGTACTTTCCAAATGATACAATTCACGTGATATCGTCGAGCATCTTGCTGAGTGAACACTCAACTGATCATTATCTCTTCAATGAAGGATGCAATTCTAACCCGAATTCGTGGAAAAACACTTTATTGAAAAAAATCAGCGATTTCAAATGGAATTAATCGAAGCATCAATTGTGGTCTGTGAAAATGTCTTCTTAAAAGTAGTGAATACTAAAAAGGTAGAAAAGTGTGCATCTTTTTTAAAACAGATTCTTTTAGTCTCTTTCAACGGCACTTTCCATTAGTTGGCTCCATACATTTGTTATTACACCAGATTTGCGATTTGGTGCAAATTAAGCCCCAGATACACTTTTCCGTTGCTGGATTAAAACATACCTTTCCACACCAACCTTCTTCTTTTCGACATACAAAACCAGAATTACATTTATGCGTGTCGGGTAAATAACATTTCGAACCACATTGCTTTTCATTTCGTAAACATTCGATCGGTTCACTTGTTGTTTGACCAAATGCTGAATAAACTAGAAGAGTCAACTGCACTCCGAAGAATACGAACGAATATTTCATCTCTATCGACAGAAAAATGAAACTAATCGATTACTCATGAGCGTTTATATCGCTCGTTATTCGATCGATGAATCTAGTCAAGATTGAAAGAAAGGTAAATCTATATGCGCATGAGAAATCATTGGTGAACACGATCAGTACATTGATCCTTTCACGGCGCTTTGCAAAAGTTAAAGGCAAGGTTAAATCTTCATCGGGTGTAGGAAAGAAAAAGGGTCGATTTTATTCAAAAGTTAACAAGTCGTGGAGTTTAGAGAGAAGAATGAAGGAACGAATAAATGACTTTGAACAACTTGTCTTCGGATTTTATTTTCGCAGGAAAATACTTCTTCTCATTCCTCTTGATAATACTAGAGAATCTTCATCTAATTTTGTCCAGTATTTCCTTCCATTTTGCGTGCAGCGTCTCCTTCAAATTTTGATTATAAATTTTCATTTTCGCACTGATTTCATCGAGGTTTGCGTTAACTAACTTTTCGGCTAAATCATTAGTCGATTCGTAATACGTTATATGTGGCCACTGATAAAAATCCGAAAAGTTCAACCAGTAGCGAATCGCATTCATATCCAATTCGTTATTCGGATCAGGAATGTCGGGTGACAAAACGCCGGAAATGAGCGAAGCATTTTTATACTTCTCAGATAATCCATCCCAAGCTCGTTCAGCAAGTAGACGATATTTGAAATGCCATTGCGTTAGAAGGTCAAGCGAGGGAAAAAACAATGGAATATTCATTCGATATTGTTCGAATAAACTCATAACAGAGACTTGGTATGGAACATAGATAATTCCTGGATGTTGAGCAAGATGACGATAGGAATAATGACCTTTGTAATGTTCACGGAGATGGGCAACGGTGATCGAAGTTTTCAAAGGTCGCAGCGCATTTGTTAGGTTCATTTTGAATAGAACAGAGAAACTTTTCTTCTCGATTCGAGTAATGATAAACGGTTTTTTGTTCAATCGTGAATACGATGCTTGAGTGTAAGCACATAACGATGGTAAAACAATCGTCTGAATGCCGGTGAAGTATCGAATGTATTCAGCGTCGTACAAATTATTCCCAGCAATGACATTTCTAAACAGGAAATGATGAACAATTGACGTCTCGTTTACACATAAAATTACTTTGGATTCGAAGCGATCTTTTGTAAATTTTGATTCAAAAGTTGCCAGTCTTCTTTTCCATGTCTTCCGAATTCGTATCGTGTCGATGAGACAATGATAATTGTTCGATTGAACGGCATGAATAGCTCGCACATGGCAACAGAATGAAAACACATGAAGATTTTCACTTGATTCATTTCGACATCATTTTTATAAGCTTCGTAAAACTGCTGTCGAATAGCAGGACTTGGCGCGATGCCATTGTCTGGAGTTAACACTTTCAGATCTTTTGCACAAGAATCAGTTTGACTACAAGCACCTGATAAACTTTTGTCGATGAAATAAACATCGAACGCCTTAAATTGATCCTTAATATCGTGAACCGGACTAAATCGAAGAAGAGTTCGTCAAAATTCGAAGTAAATCTTCAATACCTTATGTGATAATCGCTGACCCAAATAACTGTTTTGTTGTGAGGTATGATCGGACGCTGTCTCATTTGATTGTAAGCTTTCGCGGCATATAAACTCAACAGAATATTTCCGAGAATGAAAAGAATAAACACGATTTTCCTAATTGTACTACAATGTTGTTTCCAGAACGTGTTCCGTTTCATGTTACCACTAGCGAAGTCTTCACGATACAAAGACACAATTGTATAAGAAGTTCTCAATGTTAAAACTTACCCACTCAGTATGTTCATTCGCGACATGAAAAATGAATTACATTCGTGAAGGCGTCGTCACGCTTCTTCATCGTCAAATATGTTGAATCGCGTATTTTGATGTCTACTGTACATATAACCATGCGTAAAATTGATGAATAAATGTGTTCTCTTTCTTTCGTAGCTTGTTTGATATATTGAAAAATATCTTTCGTTCTTTTCATAGACAATAGCGTTGATATACAGTTAAAAATGAGAGTAACCTATACAGACGACACTGATTAAGGAAGAAGTGTCTCTAAGGAAAAAAAGGGATCTTTCATGTGTTTAAAAAGACGGATGTAAACATATAACAACTTTTCTTTGCATGCAAACAAATGCGACGCAAAGGTATCGTTTTTAAGCGTTGAACGGTCGTTTACTCAATACATTAAACAAGATTTTGTTTAGAGAAAAAGCAAACAAAAAAAAATACTTGTGCAAATCGTTTCTTTTTATAGATTTTATTTGTATGAGAAAGAGAATCGATAGTATTAATAGTAGTCTTTTTTTATACTAAACAGTAAAAATTATAGAAGACCGATTCACAATCCGTACCATTGATTATTTTTCACTTGTAAACCAGTCCTTCCTATCGTAAGAGGCACTTCAGGTGCGATAACTCGCCGTGCTCTTTGTCTTTGCTTTACAATTTGAACTAATTCAGGCAGGGCCAATACGCACATGAACGGTTGTAATGGACAAATGAATACATAAATATAGTATAAATAGTAAAGATTAGGAATATTTTCCAGCAATTGTTTATTGGCGCTATTACTTACTGTAGTCATAACAACTGCCGGAAGCCAAAGAAGAAAATATAACGAAGAATAAACCAAAAGATTGAGCGTTAATCTTTTCTGCTTTTTCCAAGTGTTTCTTTGTTGTTGACGAGCTTTTTTCATCGAACGCATCACACGCACGACTAATATAAAATTCGCGAAGCCATTCATCAGTACCGGAAGCACAATATTAAAGACCCAGTCCAAATTATACGCAAGAATAACATCCAAATAACATGGATACAAGCAATACTGACTTGTCTCATCATATGACACTTCACAGGGGTACAAATATATGACTACAAGATAGAAGCACGATGGATAAACCACTCCGAATATCAATGGACTGTAATGTAGAATCCATCGTAGTCGACGAAGACGTAACAAGTGCGAATGGAAAACGAGAACGTGCCGCTGAAAACTCGAGATCATGGCGAGATACAAGCTTACGGCCAGAAGTGTATAATCGATCCAATACCACCAGAGACAAAATGTGCGGTTTCGAGGTGTATCAGAGCCTGTTCGATAGGTGTTCATAGTGAAAGGAAGATCAAAGGTATTGTACAAGAAAGAAGTGATGCTGAGAAGAAGGATGGGATGATTGTGCAAAGAATTGATGATTGATGTTCGCCAATGAGAGAAGAAATAAACGAAAATGAGAAGACTGCAGAGAATCGAGGGAATGAGAACAGCTAATAGAATAGAAAATAAGATTGGATAGGTGATTATATTGTTTTCTCCGATGAACGATTGGTTTTCGCTATTCATTGTTTGTGTACCGAAAGAAAACGACAATACTAACAAGCTATAAGCCCATTTCTTAATTGATGTATGCTTACTGGACGCAGATTCTCAATTAAATAATCAAATGAACACACTACAACAGCAACAAGCTTTCTGCTTCAAGAGTCTATACTTTATTTTCTTTTTTTAGAATTAACTAAGAAGATCTTAAACATGAACGCGTGATTAGTTTTTTGCTAGATAACACAATCATTACAAGTTACGTTGCTAAGAATTCGTTATCTATTAAGAAAAGAAAACAAAATATTATAAATAGACTGCGGTACTGATCCCCAAGGGTTAACGTGAAAGTACGACATCAGATAGAATCAAAAAGTTATATTTTCGCAATAAACCTTTCATCTATTCAACAAGATTATTATAACACGTGCTTAAAAATATTCCTATTGAATTTTGTCTATAATTTGCAGAGATAAAGTCGATTCGATTGTCCCCATTAAAATCTCCAGTAATCACATCTCTTGGTTCAGAATTTGCTCCCGTAGCGAAAGTTTTTTGCATCAAAAAATTTCCATTTCCATTCCCGAGCATTATTCCAATATTATTTGTACCTGAATTCGCCACAATAACATCTTGAGCATGATCTTTATTAAAATCATTTGAATCAATCGCATATGGCAAAGATCCAACACCCGTAGAAAATCGTTTTTGTTTGGTAAATGTTCCATCACTATTTCCAAAAAGAATTGTTGTACTACCATCATCATAATTACCTGTAACGATATCTAATATATCATCTCGATTGAAATAATTAACAGTAAGTGCGTATGACCCTGGTTCCATGTTATAATTTGTTGAGTTTGAGAAATGTCCTGTGCCATTGCCAAAAAAGATGGATAAAGTGTTATCTTCACCTTTACCAACAGCAATGTCGGCATGTTGATCTCGATTAAAATCATGAATTGATAGAAAATACGGTCCAGATCCATTTCCAGTGGGAAGAACGATCGCATTTTGAAATGATCCATCAGCATTTTGCAATAAGATTTGTATTTCAGCGAGTACATGGGCAACCACGACGATATCGGTGTATGTGTCATTATTTATATCACTAAGAGCAACTTCTACCGGATTTGAATTAGTTCCTGTTGCTATGGGTTCTGAAGTTGAAAAACCTCCATAACCATCACCATAATAGATTTGAACATTGCTGGCGTTCCTATTAGCAAGAACAATATCCATGTGAGTATCATTATTGATAAGACCGATAGCAATACCATTTGTGCCGGCATTTGTTTGATTAAAAATTGTTATTTGTCGACTAAAACTACCGTTGCCTAAGCCGAACAATACAATTGCACTACCTTCGTCGTAGTTAGCAACAACAATATCCAGGAAACAATCGTTATCTAAATGTGCAGCTCGAATTGCTGTTGGTCCACGACCAACAAATTGAGAAAGCATTGGGAAAAATGAAATTGGGCATGTACTCCCTAGTAAATCAATAAATTCTATGGAGATATTCATTACTTTAATGTATACTTACCTGTTGCATGATTTGGAATATAGATACTGATCAATGATAAAATAACAGTTGCTGATATGCACACACCGATAACACCGACGGATAAAAATAAAATTGGAAGTTTTAGAATGACGGGTACATTTGTTGATGAAAGTAAGAAAGATACTTTCGATGCGTACCACTTCATTGTAAAGCAATTAGAAGTGAAGTGAAGAGAAATTGTTGTGCAAATCTGGTTATGATATAGTATAGTGTGTTGAAATAGCCATCAGTATCTTCCTTTTTCATTGAATTGATCCGATCAAAAGTTGTGATAGACCCCATTTACTGAAGGACAATTGGTATGAGACAGAGCGGATGGCCCGTGGGCCACGAAAATGTGAAAACGGACGTGTTACCTTTCATGGCTGTTTGAGAAGCAAATTATGTTAGCGAAAGCCTGGAGCACAACAATTCTCGCTCTAGCGTAGACACCATAGTTATTCGTGTCTCCAGACAGTGTAAATGAGTACTTGATAGCCAATGAGTAAGGTATGTACGAGACATTGATGATCAAGCTGTGTAACGTTCACCTTTCTTTAAAACAGACTCATATGTTGTCGTTCCTTTAATTGAACGAAATATTCAGGCAAAGACTGTGGTAGGTGTAGAATATAATTCTCTATCATATGGTGTTGACTTAGAGGGAGAACATCGTGATAAATACTGTTTTATCGTCAGTAATTATTTAAAGGTAGATCAATTAAAAATCAATTAAGAAAAACAACGATTCATAATTCTTAGAACAATACTGAAAAGAAAAAATAATCATGTAAAAGGTTCAGGACTGTTTATGCCATTCATTTGCGCAAAAGTATCACTTTCAACATCAATTGAAGCTTCTGTTTTGTTAATCGTAGTATAATTCAGTTGTCTTTAGGTATTTACCGTCTTCGCCACCAGTAACTAATACTCGGCCGTCTTTTAAAATGGTTGCCTCATGCGCCAATCGAGTATATTGCATGTTATTAGTAGTTATCCATGTTCCTGTTGCTGGATCATACAATTCACTGCTGTTTATCGAAACATAATAAGTATCAACAGCCCCGCCAGTAACTAATACTTGACCATTTCTTAACATGGACGCTCGGTGATTTGTTCGCGCATAATGCATACTACCAGTAGCTGCCCAAAGTCCTATTGATGGATCGTATAGTTCGGCAGTGTCTTGAGATCCACCAGTAACTAATACTTTCCCATTGTCTAACAGCGAGGCTGTGTGAAAGAATCGCATATCTCTCATACTATCAGCAGATGTCCAACTCCCTGTTGATGGATCGTACAATTCAGCGCTTTTCAGATACCGTTGGGATCCAGTGCTAATTCCACCCGTAACTAATACTTTTCCATTTCTTAAGACCGTCGCTGTATGACAGGCTCGTGAATCTTTCATATTACCAGTAATCGTCCAAATTCCTGTCAATGGGTTATACAATTCAGCACTACTCCGGCATTCTGCCGTTTGGACATCAAGTCCACCAGTAACCAATACTTGTCCATTTTCCAACAAGGATAATATATGGAAATTTCGTTTATATGCCATGCTACCAGTGATTGTCCAATTTCCTGTTGATGGGTTATATATCTCAGCACTGGAATTATCTCCACCAGTAACTAATACTTTACCATCCCTTAATACCATTGCTTGATGACTATCTCGTGCATAATGCATGCTACCAGTAGTTGTCCAAAGTCCTGTTGAAGGATCATACAATTCTGTACCATTTGTCGTATCTGTACCAGTATCACCACCAGTAACTAGTACCCTTCCATCTGGTAGTAACGATGCTGTATGAAATGCTCGACTGCTATGCATATTACCAACATTGATCCACCCTAAATATATCTGGTCATCATAGTAGTATGGTTAGGTTTCGCATAAGACTTCTAAAAGAGCTAGGAGAAAATACTTTTGTTGTGCCCTATGCATATCGTTTCTCCTTATGTTCTAAGTAAGAGCTTGCCTGTTGACATTCGACTACAACTCAGTATTCTCAAACATTGCATCATCTATTTCAATTTTAACTTCAGTACATCCATGCATATCGTTCATACTTATATGAATCCGTTGTCATGAAATCATAGAACTTGCGCCGATTTCTTTAGATAACAGTCACCTTTACTGCCTTGAATGTTAGACATCCTGAAATCACTTCTATAAAACAAATCGGCTGCTTTACTTTAGTTTGCGGGTTTGAATACTCGGATCTACAAACGTGGTGTTATGGATTCAATCGAATCATTTTGTTTTGTCCGTAATTTTGATGTATGTAAAGATTTTTCCAGTCATTCTTTTCAACAATGCCGACAGGGATACAGATTTTCTTCTGAACTATAATTAAGTATGACAGAAATATTCAAACAGACACAGCATATTCACCTTTTAAGTATACAAAAATAGCCCTTATAAGAAACAACTCTACACGCTGAGGAAAAAGAGTTCATGAGAATTTTGCTTTCGCTTCATTTATTTCTCGTGACAAAAACTGCATTATTGGTAATAAAACCAGATGGAAATGTTACTTGAAAGCTTACCTGATTTGTAAGTCTTTGTGGATAAGACTTTTCTTGGTATCATTTTAATAACATTGGCATTTGACGTCGCTACCGTCAAAGTAATAAATTTTAACAATAAGAAAAGAGCTGTACTAGTAAATATTAAACGATACGATTGACTGTAGTCCATGTTTCACTTCAAGAACAGTTTCAATTTAAGAGTGAAAAACGAATTATTGTTCGAATAAATATTCTACAGTAATGCTTATCTTTCCGACCAATAATAGAATACATAATATACAGATATACCTTTTTATCGTTGTATGACCTGTTTTCTATATGGCAGATATAGGACAAATTTACGTTTTATTTATCTAGCTTTCCTTGTTACATATATCTATTTTATGGTAATCTAGTGGATGTTTTCACCTGCATCCTCAAAGCAGTTGATCAGTTTTCCTATGTTCTGATCATGTTAACGATTTCATTTAAATCTTCTTGCGACGTATGTTCTCTTGCATGCTGCACGATCATTTGCGTTTCTCGAGCTTTTTCTTGGAACGACGCGAATGGATCGAATAATTCTTGAAGATATTGATTCATTTCACCATTTGAATTCGTATCTTGAATAACTCGTCCCGTACCGAATTCATAATTCACACGTTGTCCATTAAGAAATTGATCACCAAACATCGGTAAGATAAGCATGGGTTTTCCAGCGGACATACTTTCAAGGACACTATTCCATCCGCCATGTGATATAAACAATTTCACCGCAGAATGAGAAAGAACAAGTCGTTGAGGTAGCCAATCAAGGACGAGGTGTACATCATCGTTAGTCGATGGTAACAAATATTTGTGAAGATCATTTTTTAATGACCAGATATATGGATGCGAAGCAACACTATGACTGATTTCGGCAATTTTCTCACGTGTTAAACTAACAATTGAGCCAAATGCGATGTAAATAACCGATGGAGATCCGTTTGATTTCTGCCATTGTGCATCTAACCATTGTTTCACACGTATCGTTGTATCGTTCTATACAACCAACAAAGTATTCAATTTTCATCGAATTAGACTCATATAGTTTTACCTTTTGTATGTTGCCTATTTCAGGAAAAAGAGGAGCAACAAATCGGACAGGCAAATCGGAACGAATGGCTGATTGCTGTCGATATCGGTCGACTGCATGTTTTTCTAATTGAGCGATTGAATTGCAGATGATTCCATCAGCAAAAGTAAATGCTTCGAGGAAATTTGCAACGAACAGTTGGCTCATCGGAGCCACTAGTTCGCCAAGGAATATTTTAATATACCGAGAGAGATTTTCAAAATTGCACGGCATGAAGATTTGAGTACGTATATGACGTTCATGGGCAATACGGAGGGGTACTGGATTGAAAATATCAGATATGATCATATGCACTGGACGAGTGATCGGTCGAGTAAATAATAAGGAAGATGATGATGATGTGACAGATATAGTAGACAATAATTCTGTCAATGACACATTCATTCGATTGATGTCATCATCGAGTTTCAATGTCTAGTAAAATCATCTGGAATTATATGCAAAGATAATTCATCTGAAAGACTCACTTTACTCTCGTCATTGCGACTATCCAATAAACCAATGAATTCCAACCGATCAGTCGTGTTCTCGTGAGAAATTAAACCCATCTCTTTAATTTTATCAAGTATCGACTGCGATACGACAAAAGTTACATTACAGCCAGTCGACAAATGCTTCGCTAAGTCTAACATTGGAATGACATGACCGAGTCGAGGTATGCTCACGATCACCACATGACCATTACGTTCATTCAGCTGGGCTGTTTGCATCGGAGTATAATAAGAATGTTAATTTATACGAAATGATATTATTCACGTGTGTAAATAACAAGAAGGTAAAACATGTAGAGAAGAACTCAACATTTACGTTCTTTTCTTCTTCTTCTATACTTTCTTATCTACATATAGAGAAGATTTCGTAATGAATCAAATAGTATAACAGAAGAAGAACGACCATCGATAACTTCTTTTGTCTTTACATTGAGCACAAGATAATCTACGCATTTTATCTCCTAAGATTGATGATAGTCATGATATGTTCCATATGAAAGCTCAATGAAGTCAATTGTAATCAGATTTTCTCTTCTTACATTCAACTGAATCGACACACACAAGTCACGACTTTACAACGCGACTGTCTTCATGTATCGATTCATTCTACACGTCACCAGTCATCAATTCTACCTTTGATTAATATGTGATCTTTTCGATTTTTTCACTGTGGATTTTTGTTATCGGGCAAGACGGTAGAGAAATACTCTCGTCACGAGTTCCTCTTTTCTATTTTCACCGATAAACGTTTTGTTTTTATAAATGTACCGATGTCCCACGAGTAGGAAGATACAAATCAATCATTTACATGCCGTACGATAAATTAGAGCACAGTTAACATAGGAAAATGCATTACGAAAAATGTCTAATGCTAGAAGAGAACATATCTTAAAAAGGCACTATACACAATTGATCAGTATTTTTTACCACTCGGTGTCTGATTGATTCGTATGAAAAATAACCCGTTCTCATTGTTTACAAAACGCGGAGTATAATTATCGACGGGCGCTTTTTCTCATTTCAATTTTCTACTAAGACAAAACTTGTTTCTCTGATTTCCACGTCTGCGAACGGGACATCAAGAGAAGTACTCAAGGTGCAACTCATAGAAGTTTTCGAACTTCACTACTGTTATGTGATTAGTTTCACTGATGAGAAACTAGAAAAATATTCTGAATTTCAATGTATGTTTGGAACAAAATTAATACATTTCAGACAAAAGTAGAAAATTTTTGACATCTTTGACCATTCACGATGAAACAATCTGCTTTAAGTGTGATAAAAGTACACAAAACCACGTGTTTTCTCCGGTAATAACTCGTACAATCGATTCTGTGTTGCATATCTGCCTATGACATATGAAAGCGAAATTCTTCATCTTGCCAACAATGGCTCAAGGCCATTCACATCGACTTCAGCTCTCGCAGTCGGCTTTGGCAAAATTTCATGCAACAATACTTTCCGAGTTGTTTTTCGCGGAACCAATCTCTTTTCATATGAAAGAACATCCCACTTTTATTTGTCTCATTATCTTCCTTGACGAGTATTCATATAGAAAACATACACAATGTAATGAAACTCACGCTTCCGAAAGAAATTTACTCTTATTTAGTGTTACCGATGTGTTTGATTTGTTGATGCATATATTTATGTTGATTCAGTACTACCGAGAGCAATAGAATCAATTCGTTATACATTTTAATTATACAAGAATCGGCGGGAGGTCTCTTTCAAAAGCGCTATAGTTTACTCTGAATTGGAATGCAGATTGTGGATAACTACATTGTTTGGTTTCTGGCGATAATTATGATCAGCAAGGCAAAAGGTAAAACGAATGAATGCTGTGAGAGAAGGTAGTTTTCAATAAAAATGAATAGTTTTCAAATTATTTATAACCAATGAAACTTGTACCTTACTTTTTAGATCTTCTCAGACAGGTGATTTATCTTTTACTCTATAGATTCCAAAGGAATTATCTCGATTGCGCAATGGAGATAACTCTCTTTGATTTTATGTTTTTCCAATCAACAGAATATAAGATTTGTGTGAAGAAAGAATAATTGAGAAATTGTTTATATAACGCAGCAATTTGCCACTAGAGATACACTACCTTCTTTTAAGATGAATGCTTTATTTTTTTAGCTCTATCATACAATCAGCCATATTTATGTCCTAACGCGACATGGAACCCCAATGCTACTACTTTTGCAAATATTAGCACTGTTGGCCTATATCCATATGCTAGTTTTGTCACTACGGATGATACTGTGGTGTCAATCAATCGACAATCAGGTCCATCTCCTATTTGGCTCAATGGAAGTACTAATTCGATAGTTTATCTTCCCACAAGTCTCAATGATAGTTGGAGCGTATTTGTAACGGACACAAATGACATATACATTGATACTAAAGAAAATTCTTCCAGCTACCGAATAAAAAAATGGGCTTTTAATGGAACAGAATCACCTTCTGATATCGTCGTACCTAAGCAATGTGGTGGCCTCTTTGTCGACATTAATAATACCCTTTACTGCTCTGTGTATGGTTTGCATAAAGTTATCAGTCAATCATTAACTAATTTTACCAGCAATTCCGATATTGTCGCAGGTAATGGAACAGGCGGATCTACGTCTGTCCAACTTAAAAATCCTAGTGGTGTGTTTGTAACAACCAATTTTCAACTATATGTGGCTGATTACTCTAATAATAGAATTCAACTGTTTCAACTAGGAAACCTGACCGGAACAACAGTGCCTATCAATGGATCGGCTGGACCCATCACTCTTGGTAATCCAACAGGAGTTACGATGGACGCCAATGGTAATCTTTTTATTCTCGAGTACACTAACAGTCGCGTCATTGGTTCCAGTGCAAACATTTTCCGATGTGTAGTAGGCTGTTCAGGATCAAGCGGTTCAGCACCAGATCAGTTAAATTTACCGTGGTCGTTTAGTTTCGACAGAGCTGGAAACATTTTTGTATTAGATAACAAAAATAGTCGAATGCAGAAGTTCCTGTTGTCATCAAATGTATGTGGTAGGTGAAATATATCCTTTCGAACTGTG
The DNA here is from genome assembly GCA_905250025.1 of Adineta ricciae. Classification (NCBI taxonomy): domain Eukaryota; kingdom Metazoa; phylum Rotifera; class Eurotatoria; order Adinetida; family Adinetidae; genus Adineta; species Adineta ricciae. The sequence continues at coordinate 67,960 of CAJNOJ010000277.1, forward strand.
CGGGGACGGAACGCGCACTTATGCTTAGCTTCATGTGTCTATTTCTTATAGATAAACCTACAACAACTCACACTTTAACGTCAACAGATTCGCCTACTTCTACACAGTCACCAACATCGACCCACGCACCAACCACTTCAACAGAGTCCCCAACAACAACACAAGCACCAACCACTTCAACAGAGCTCCCAACATCGACCCAAGCACCAACCACTTCAACAGAGTTCCCAACAACAACACAAGCACCAACCACTTCAACAGAGCTCCCAACATCGACCCAAGCACCAACCACTTCAACAGAGTCCCCAACAACAACACAAGCACCAACCACTTCAACAGAGCTCCCAACATCGACCCAAGCACCAACCACTTCAACAGAGTTCCCAACAACAACACAAGCACCAACCACTTCAACAGAGCTCCCAACATCGACCCAAGCACCAACCACTTCAACAGAGT
>CAJNOJ010000277.1:70154-98493 GCA_905250025.1 Adineta ricciae
CCTCGAAGGTATCCGATGCTACATTGATCTTTGTACTATAGGATAAATTAACTTTTTTGTGATGTATAGCGTAAGTGTCTATTGGTTTCTATTTCCGAAATAAGAGATAACACAAGTGAAGATGGTATGACTCATTACAATGTCATCTTCAACACTAAACAGACAGATTATTTTTTACAATAAAATTACAAAAAAAATTTAATTCCTTCGATCAGACCAGCCGCAAATTTCTGTTTGCAGAAGTAAACACCATCAAAAGCATCTAATTTGTCCGTTGGAAGATCGTTGTTATTCACCATCACATGCTTAATCGCACCACACGAAGCATTCATACCGTTGTTCAAGTCACAGCATATAATACAACGATTCAATGGAATGGATAAACAACTTAACAACCAACGAATTACTAATCTTTTCGTAACATCGGCCGGAACTGGAAACAACTTCAAATTGCTATCATAATCTGAATAATCGTCGTAGGTAATGCATTTTGAACTATTCTTATCGGTGCATTGAGTAAATTGACTTTGATTAGTAATGTCAAAGAAATGCGTCGAGTTCTGTTTGATGAGGCTTTTCCATTTCTTCATCATCATATATTTCTTTTCCGAAGAATTGTACGAAAAAATTTCATCGCCAGAATAACAAATAAACACGTTCGGACACGGCAATGCTGATTCTTTGACGATCTGCAAACTTTCTTCTAGACCCATGTCAGTAGAATATACCAAACAAAGATTCACGGTATACTGTTCAATGAATGTTTTGAATGAACACAACGATATTGGATCCCTCGTCGCCAAATTACCATCGAATTCAATAATGATCACCATCGCATCATTTGACAACATCTTGGGTAACACATATCGTTCGACAGGCGGTTGATCAGATGTACAAATCGATTCGATATTCTTCACCCAACGGTACCATGAGTAATAATTAAGGACATTATGAAGTCCATTATTAGAAAATAAATTCCACACTTCTATATTATCGTCATGGAGAATCGACGAAATTTTCTCGATCATATCATTTTCGTTGTGAACGTTGACTAAATAACCAATGTTAACGTTGTGAATAATATCTGTTGTACCACCGTTGTTCGTAAGAACGACAGGTAAGCCGTACGAAGCAGCTTCGAGTGTGGTTAAACCGAATGGTTCGATCAATGATGGATTAAAGTAGATTCCTCCAGCTTCTCTCGCCGATATGAACAATTGAAAAATTTCTTCTTGAGAATCAAATTGATAGAAACGAACGAAGTCAGGATACATCGCACATCGTTCTTCAATCGCTGCACGGATACTTCTGGATTCGTCTGTTACTTTGCCGTTGGTTGTGGCAAGGATGATTTCCGTGTTCGCACGTAACCATTCCGACTGCGCTAAGACATCGATGGGGGCGACTAAATTTTTTGTGTGAGACAGTCGTGCGACCAGAATAATCGGTTTGCGTTTGGCTTGAATTGACGAACGAACGAAGATCGACGGAACTTCAATGCCTGGTGCTACGACGTTGATTTTGTTCGAAGAGAAATTTTTGTACATCGTACACTGATTGAATTTCTCGTGTTCGCTGCTGACAACGACGCTAGTTGCATAACGAAATAATTGTTCTTCGTAATAGATGCGCGTTGAGAAATGGTATTGTTTTTCGAGTTCATCACCATTTGAATCGATATTCCGCAATAAATTTCTCAATTTCGTTCTTCCCAAAGAATGTGGAATGAAAATAAATGGAATCTTCAACATTCGATTGAGCAACAAAGCAACAGCACCAGCATCGGCGTAGTTTCCGATGATAAGATCAGGATACTTGTTATTTTCGATGAAGTAATTCACACATGAATCCGTAAATTCCCAAACATATGGCCATAAATCTTCTTTTCTTCGATATTTATTCGATTGCATCTCCAGCCGAACTAACTTCACATTGTTTCGCTCCTGTGTTTTGATACTGTACTGATTGTTTTCGTCTAGTAAACGAGTGACAATTGTTACTTGATGATTTTGTCGAGCCAATTCTTCACAAGCTTGTAAAACGTAGATGATCTGCCCGCCTGTATCATTGTCCAAACCTGGTTCTGGTTTGTACAGATCGATTTTGCCATGGAATTGAATGGCGACGATGTACATCTAAACGAATATACATTGTCTTTGTTGCATGAAATATGGAAAAGAGGGTGTGGCTCGGAGGGTGTGTGATGAGTTACGGCACAGTTATGTGTGAGAATCATCACTGAAACTGATTTCTTCTCTTGAATGCGATTATTCTGATGAAATCCACTTACTTGTTTAATCAAAATTGTTGTATATCACTGAAAATATTTGATGTATTCTGTTCAAAACAATGAACAATCTCTATATTTTTATATTCTTCGCTTCGACACGCTTTGCTTCTCTCTCTCTCTGTAGAGAAATTATCACCTCGATTGTTCGCTATGCCGTCGTTAGACCGTACGGGCAATGGCCAAATGGACTAATTTCGAAGAGGAAAATTGGCGGAAGAAGTTGACGAAAGAAAATTGTTTAATAGAAAGAGTGATTGATTTCATTGCATTGAACAGCATATTCTTCATTTCACTAAGCTGGATGGTTTACTGCCACAAGCCTTCTACACAGGCTACACGAAAATAAGTGAAAAAAAAAAGATGAAGATCTTTCAATTATGCAGCACTATTAGATGAAAATAATATCATAGTTTTTAAGCGAGATTTAAAAAAAAATTCTACTCTCCTATCATCGTATCTCGAAATGTCGAAGCAGTCTCGTCCCTATGCCTGGCATGTACTATCGAAAACATCGCTTACGTCCGACCTTATCTTTACCATACGTATTTAGAAAGTTTCTACTCAAATCATTGAAAATATGTGTTTGTTTAGAAGGCTTGGACGTTGATCTTTTTGTAAATAGACGAAAGATATCAAATGTGAAGTAAGTAAACATTTCATCGACGATTTTGTAAACCTATAGATCTTGATCTATCATTTCTTTTTCAGAATGTTATCAAGTACGTCCTTGTATCGTCATTTATGATTTGATCTACTCTAGACATTTTTGCTGGCTCTAAATCAAATCGAACGATTCTGTCTGTATGATACAAAATATCCCGAAATGGAAAGGTAAGATATTCGTATTTTAGAAACGAAAATTGTATCTTTCAGCTATGATCTCTTGTACAACTGAAGTTCACTGGTGGTCGAAATAATCGAACTCAAACATCTTTCATCTGATCCTATAGTCAAGGGTTTATTTGCAAATTGGAATGGGTTTTAACAGATAGTCATGCCTGGAAATGAGGCCAAGGTTTTTGTTCTATATATCGAATTTAAAAGCTGGCATTTTTTATTTCATTTATCTGTAGAAATACTTTCCAACTGATACAATCAACGTCATATCATCAAGCATCTTGCTGATTGAACACTCAACTGATTATTATCTCTTCAATGAAGGATGCAACTCTATAACCGGAATTTGTGGAAAAAATGGTTTATTGAACAAAATCAGCAATTTTGAATGAAACTAATCGAAACATCAATTGAAGTCTATGAAAATGTCTTCTTAAAAGTATTAAATACTAAAAAGTTAGAAAAGCGTGTAATTTTTAACAGATTCTTTTAGTCTCTTTCAACGACACTTTCCATTAGTTGACTCAATACATTTTTTATTACACCATATTTGCGATTTGGTGCAAACTAAGCCCCAGATACACTTTTCCGTTGCTGGATTGAAACATGTCTTTCCGCACCAACCTTCTTCTTTTCGACATACAAAACCAGAGTTACATTTATGCGTGTCAGGTAAATAACATTTCGAACCACATTGCTTTTCATTTGGTAAACATTTGATCGGTTCAGTTGTTGTTTGACCAAATGCTGCATAAATAAGAAGAGTCAACTGCACTCCGAAGAATAAGAACGAATATTTCATCTCTAGCGAAAGAAAAATGAAACTAATCGATTATTCATCGGCGTTTATATCGCTCGTTATTCGATCAATGAATCTAATCAAGAGTGAAAGAAAGGTAAAACTATATATATGCATGAGAAATCATTGGTGAACATGATTAGTACACCGTTCATTTCATAACGCTTTGCAAAAGTCAAAGGTAAGGTTAAATCTTCATCAGATGTACGAAGAAAGGATCGATTTTATTCAAAAGTTAACAGATCGTGGAGTTTAGAGAGAAGAAGGAAGAAACGAATAATGACTTTGAACAACTTGTCTTCGTATTCCATTTGGCAGAAAAATACTTCTTCTCATTATTCTTGATAATACCAGAAAATCTTTATTTAATTTTGTCCAGTATTTGCTCCCATTTTGCGTGCAGTGTCTCTTTCAAATTCTGATTATAAATTTTCATTTTCGCACTGATTTCATCGAGATTTGTGTTAATTAACTTTTCGGCTAAATCATTAGTCGATTCGTAATACGTTATATGTGGCCACTGATAGAAATCCGAAAAGTTCAACCAGTAGCGAATCGCATTTATATCCAATTCGTTATTCGGATCAGGAATATCAGGTGACAAAACACCGGGAATGAGCGAAGCATTTTTATACTTCTCAGATATTCCATCCCAAGTTCGTTCAGCAAGAAGACGATATTTGAAATGCCATTGCGTGAGAAGGTCGAGCGAGGGAAAAAACAATGGAATATTCATTCGATATTGTTCAAATAAACTCATAACAGAGACTTGGTATGGAACATAGATAATTCCTGGATGTTGAGCAATATGACGATAGGAATAATGACCTTTGTAATGTTCACGGAGATGAGCAACTGTGATCGAAGTTTTCAAACGTTGCAATGCATTTGTTAGGTTCATTTTGAATAGAACAGCGAAGCTTTTCTTCTCGATTCGAGTAATGATAAATGGATTTTTGTTCAATCGTGAATACGATGCGTGAGTGTAACTACATAACGATGGTAAAACAATCGTCGGAATGCCGGTAAAGTATCGAATGTATTCAGCGTCGTACAAATTATTCCCAGCAATGACATTCCTAAACAGAAAATGATGAACAATTGACATCTTGTTTACACATTGAAAGTACTTTGGATTCGAAGCGATCTTTTGTAAATTTTGATTCAAAATTTGCCATTCTTCTTTTCCATGTCTTCCGAATTCGTACCGTGTCGATGAGACAATGATAATTGTTCGATTGAACGGCATGAATAACTCGCACATGGCAACAGAATGAAAACACATGAATATTTTCACTTGATTCATTTCGACATCATTTTTATAAGCTTCGTAAAACTGTTGTCGAATAGCAGGATTCGGCGCAATGCCATTGTCTGGAGTTAACACTTTCAGATCTTTTGCACAAGAATCAGTTTGACTACAAGCACCTGATAAACTTTTATCGATGAAATAAACATCGAATGCCTTAAATTGATCCTTAATATCGTGAACTGGACTAAATTGAAAAAGAGTTCATTAAAATTCGAAGTAAATCTTCAATACCTTATGTGATAATCGCTGACCCAAATAACTGTTTTGTTCTGAGGTATGATCGGACGTTGTCTCATTTGATTGTAAACTTTCATGGCATATAAACCCAACAGAATATTTCCGAGAATAAAAAGAATAAACACGATTCTCCTAATCGTACTACAATTTTGTTTCCAAAATGTTTTTTGTTTCATGTTATAACTAGCGAAATCTTCATGATATAAAGACAAAATTCTATAAGAAATTCTCAATGTAAAAACTTACTCGCTCGGTATGTTCATTCACGACATGAAAAATGAATTACATTTGTGAAGGCGTCGTCACGCTTCTTCATCATCAAATATGTTGAATCGCGTATTTTGATGTCTACTGTACATATAACCATGTGTAAAATTGATGAGTAAATGCGTTCTTTTTCTTTCGTAGCTTGTTTGATATATTGAAAAATATCTTTCGTTCTTTTCATAGACAATATCTTTGTTACACAGTTAAAAACGAGAGTCACCTATATACAGACGACACTGATGAAGGAAGACGTGTTTCTAAGGAAAAACGGATCTTTCACGTGTTTAAAAACACATACGTGAACATATAAAAGCTTTTCTTTGCATGCAAACAAATGCGACCCGAAGGTATCGTTTTTAAGCGTTGAACGGTTGTTTATTCAATACATTAAACATGATTTTTTTTAGAGGAAAAGCAAACAAAAAATAATATTTGTGCAAATCATTTCTTTTTATAGATTTTATTTCTATGAGAAAGAGAATCGACAGTATTAATAGTAGTCTTTTTTTTATACTAAACAGTAAAAATGATAGAAGACCGATTCGCAATCAGTACCATTGATTATTTCTCACTTGTAAACCAGTTCTTCCTATCGTAAGAGGCACTTCAGGTGCGATAATTCGTCGTGCTCTTTGTCTTTGCTTTATAGTTTGAACCAATTCAGGTAGGGCCAATACGCACATGAACGGTTGTAATGGACAAATGAATACATAAATATAGTATAAATAGTAAAGATCGGGAATATTTTCCAGCAATTGTTTATTGGCGTTATTCTTTACTATAGTCATAACTACTGCTGGTAGCCAAAGAAGAAAATATAATAAAGAATAAACAAGTAGAGTAATTGTCAGTCTTTTCTGCTTTTTCCAAGTATTTCTTTGTTGTTGACGAACTTTTTTCATCGAACGCATTACACGCATGACCAATATAAAATTCGCGAAGCCATTCATCAGTACCGGAAGCACAATATTAAAGATCCAGTCCAAAGTATACGCAAGAATAACATCCAAGTAGCATGGATACAAGCAATACTGACTTGCGTCATCATATGATATTTCACAGGGGTACAAATATATGACTACAAGGTAGAAGCATGACGGATAAACCACTCCGAATATCAATGGAATGTAATGTAGAATCCATCGTAATCGATGAAAACGTAACCAATGCGAATGGAAAACGAGAATGTGTCGTTGAATACTTGAGATCATGGCGAGATACAAGTTTACAGCCAGAACTGTATGATCGAACCAAAACCAACAGAGACAAAATGTTGGGTTTCGAGGTGTATCAGAGCCTGTGCGATAGGTATTCATAGTGAAAGGAAGATCAAGTGTATTGTACAGGAAAGAAGTGATGCTGAGAAGAAAGATGGGATGATTATGCAAAGAATTGATGATTGATGTTCGCCAATGAGAGAAGAAATAAACGAAAATGAGAAGACTGCAGAGAATTGAGGGAATGAGAGCAGCTAAAAGAATACTAAAGAGAATCGGATAAGTAGTTATGCTAATCTCTTCAACGAATGTATTATTTCCAGTATACATTTCTCTTAGTGAAAACGAAGTCTAATATGAGTAGATTCTAAAATATCAACATACACCTTGTGCAACATTATCACAGCAAGTTTCTTTTTCCTTTCATCGTCATACTGAAGAATACTCAGATTAATTAAAAATTGACAGAGTTCAGCTTCATGTTCATTCATGAGAAATTAATATGAGAGGTGAACAGAAATTCACTTGCTTGGTAAGTCAACTCCATAATTGTTCTTCAATATTCAGAACAAACCAAGTTATTGAGAAGTTCGTTGGATAAGACGTTTCACACAATCTAAGCCCGTCAACCGATTCGAAAGTTGACATACTTAGTCAAGTAGAAATAGTAGAAAACAACGTTAAGATTATATTATTCAAGATATTCCTATTGTATAGAAAGCTGAAAAAATCAGATTCAATTCAAGACTTCAGTTTTTGATAACGAACTATACTATAATAATAAAAAATCAGAAAATAGTTTTCGATTGCAGACGGTCCTTGCCACTGTAAAAGGTAGTGCGGGTGCAATTGCTCGACGGGCTCTGTGCCTTTGCTTGATACTCTGAATCAGTTCAGGTAAGGCAAGTAAACACATGAATGGTTGTAATGGACAAATGAATATGTAGAGACAGTACAAATAATACAGATTAGGAAGAATTTGCAATAAAGTTTCATTAGTATAACTTTGTATTATAGTCATAACTGTGGCTGGCAACCAAAGAAGAAAATATAATAATGAATAAACCAATAGATTAAACGTTAATCTTTTCTGCTTCTTCCAAGTGTCTACCTGTTGTCGACGTGTCTTTTTCATTAAGCGCATTACGCGTACAATTAGTGCAAAATTCACTAAACCATTCGTCAGTACCGGAATGACAATGTGAAGGAACCAATCCAAATTGTATATTAATGCATTGTCCAAATAACATGGATACAAGCAATACTGACTTGTCTCATCATATGATATTTCACAGGGGTACAAATATATGACTACAAGGTAGAAGCATGACGGATAAACCACTCCGAATATCAATGGAATGTAATGTAGAATCCATCGTAATCGATGAAAACGTAACCAATGCGAATGGAAAACGAGAATGTGTCGTTGAATACTTGAGATCATGGCGAGATACAAGTTTACAGCCAGAACTGTATGATCGAACCAAAACCAACAGAGACAAAATGTTGGGTTTCGAGGTGTATCAGAGCCTGTGCGATAGGTATTCATAGTGAAAGGAAGATCAAGTGTATTGTACAGGAAAGAAGTGATGCTGAGAAGAAAGATGGGATGATTATGCAAAGAATTGATGATTGATGTTCGCCAATGAGAGAAGAAATAAACGAAAATGAGAAGACTGCAAAGAATAGAAGGAATGAGAACAGCTAATAGAATAGAAAATAAGATTGGATAAGTTATTATATTGTTTTCTCCAACGATCGACTGATTTTCGCTATTCATTGTTTGTGTATACCGAAAGAAAACGACAATTCTAACAAACTAAGTCCATTTCTTAATTGATGTATGCTTGCTAGACGCAGATTCTTAATTAAATAATCAAATGAATGCACTACAACAGCAACAAACTTTCTGTTTCAAGAGTCTATACTTTATTTTCTTCTTTTAGAATTAATTAAGAAGATATTAAACATGAACGCGAGATTAATTTTTTGCTAGATAACACAATTATTCCAAGTTACGTTGCGAAGAATCCTTTATCTATCGAGAAAAAAAAACAAAATATTATAAATAGACTGATACTGATTCCCAAGGGTCAACGTGAAAATTCGGCATCAGATCGAATCAAAAAGTTGTTTTCCCAATAAACCTTTCGTCTATTCAACAAGTTTATGATTGCATGTACTTAAAAATATTCCGATTGAATTCTGCCCATAATTTGCGGAGATAAAATCGATTCGATTATCTCCATTAAAATCTCCACTAATGACATCTTTTGGTTCAGAATTTGCTCCCGTAGAGAAAGTTTTTTGCATCAAAAAATTTCCATTTCCATTCCCGAGCATTATTCCAATATTATTTGTACCTGAATTCGCCACAATAACATCTTGAGCATGATCTTTATTAAAATCATTTGAATCAATCGCATATGGCAAAGATCCAACACCCGTAGAAAATCGTTTTTGTTTGGTAAATGTTCCATCACTATTTCCAAAAAGAATTGTTGTACTACCATCATCATAATTACCTGTAACGATATCTAATATATCATCTCGATTGAAATAATTAACAGTAAGTGCGTATGACCCTGGTTCCATGTTATAATTTGCTGAGTTTGAGAAATGTCCTGTGCCATTGCCAAAAAAGATGGATAAAGTGTTATCTTCACCCTTACCAACAGCAATGTCTGCATGTTGATCTCGATTAAAATCATGAATTGATAGAAAATACGGTCCAGATTCGTTTCCAGTAGGAAGGACGATTGCATTTTGAAATGAACCATCAGCATTTTGCAATAAGATTTGTATTTCAGCGAGTACATGAGCAACCACGACGATATCGGTGTATGTATCATTATTTATATCATTAAGAGCAACTTCTACCGGATTTGAATTAGTTCCTGTTGCTATGGTTTTTGGAATTGAAAAACCCCCATAACCATCACCATAATAAATTAGAACCTTGCTGGCGTTCCTATTAGCAAGAACAATATCCATGTAAGTATCATTATTGATAAGACCGATAGCAATGCCATTTGTACCGGCATTTGTTTGATTAAGAATTGTTATTTGTCGACTAAAACTACCGTTGCCTAAGCCGAACAATACAATTGCACTACCTTCGTCGTAGTTAGCAACAACAATATCCAAGAAAGAATCGTTATCTAAATGTGCAGCCAGAATTGCTGTTGGTCCACGACCAACAGATTGAGAAAGCATTAGAGAAAATGAAATTGGGCATGTACCTCCTAGTAAATCAATAAATTCTATGGAGATATTCATTACTTTAATGTATACTTACCTGTTGCATGATTTGGAATATAGATACTAATCAATGATAAAATAACAGTTGCTGATATACACACACCGATAACACCGATGGATAAAAATAAAATTGGAAGTTTTAGAATGACGGGTACATTCGTTGATGAAAGTAAGGAAGATATTTTCGATGCGTACCACTTCATCGTAAAGCAATTAAAAGTGAAGTGAAGAGAAATTGTTGTGCAAATCTGGTTATGATAGTATCGTGTGTTGAAATAGCCATCAGTATCTTCCTTTTTCATTGAATTGATCTGATCAAAAGTTGTGATAGACCCCATTTACTGAAGGACGATTGGTATGAGACAGAGCGGATGGCCCGTTGGCCACAAAAATGTAAAAAAAGACGTGTTACCTCTCATGGCCGTTTGAGGAGCGAATTCTGTTGACGAAAGCCTGGAGCACAGCTATTCTCGATCTAGTGTACGCGCCCTAGTTATTCGTGTCTCCAGATAGTATAAGTGAAGGCTTGATAGCGAATGAGTAAGGTATGTACGAGACATTTATGATCAGGCTGCGTAACATTCACTTTTCTTAAGGGTGAGGGTGTGGCTCAGGTTATCTCATAGTTTTATGTCCACCATACTATCTTTGGAACCTTACATAGAATCAAGCTCTATCGATATGTAGGTAAGTAATCTCTAAGCTGTAGGGGTTATTTCCATGAATTGGCAGCGATGTTTATGACGCACGAACGATTGGTAAAAACCTGTTTAAATTGCTAGGATAAGAAGTATATGTAACAGTTTTTCAACACAAAATAATATACTGATCAGCAAATCAAACTGATCATTAGCAGAAAATACTGATCATTTAAAGGTAGATCGATTAAAAATGAGGAAAAAAATGATTTGTAATTCTTAGAACAATACTGAAAAGAAAAAATAATCATGTAAAAGGTTCAGGGCTGTTCATGTCATTTATTTGCGCAAAAATGTCACTTTCAACATCGATTGAAGCTTCTTTTTTGTTAATTATAGTATAATTCAGTTGTCTTTAGGTATATACCACCTTCGCCACCAGTAACTAATACTCGTCCGTCTTTTAAAATGGTTGCTTCATGCCCCAGTCGAGTATATTGCATGTTATTAGTAGTTATCCATGCTCCTGTTGCTGGATCATACAATTCACTGCTGTTTATCGAAACATAATAAGTATCAATAGCCCCGCCAGTAACTAATACTTGACCATTTCTTAACATGGACGCTCGATGATTTGTTCGTGCATAATGCATACTACCAGTAACTGTCCAAAGTCCTGTTGATGGATCGTATAGTTCCGCAGTGTCTTGAGATCCACCAGTAACTAATACTTTTCCATTCTCTAACAGAGAGGCTGTGTGAAAGAATCGCATATCTCTCATACTACCAGCAGATGTCCAACTCCCTGTTGATGGATCGTACAATTCAGCGCTTTTCAGATATCGTTGGGATCCAGTGCTAATTCCACCCGTAACTAATACTTTTCCATTTCTTAATACCGTCGCTGTATGACAGGCTCGTGAATCTTTCATACTACCAGTAATCGCCCAAATTCCTGTCAATGAGTTATACAATTCAGCACTATTTCGGCATTCTGCCGTTTGGATATCAAGTCCACCAGTAACCAATGCTTGTCCATTTTTCAACAAGGATAATATATGGAAATTTCGTTTATATGCCATGCTACCAGTGATTGTCCAATTTCGTGTTGATGGGTTATATATCTCAGCACTGGGATTATCTCCACCAGTAACTAATACTTTACCATTCCTTAATACAATTGCTTGATGACTATCTCGTGCATAACGCATGCTACCAGTAGTTGTCCAAAGTCCTGTTGAAGGATCATACAATTCTGTACCATTTGTCGTATCCGCACCAGTATCACCACCAGTAACTAATACTCTTCCATCTGGTAGTAACGATGCTGTATGAAATGCTCGACTGCTATGCATATCACCGACATTGATCCATCCTAAATATATCTGGCCATCATAGTAGTATGGTTAGGTTTCCCATAAAACTTGTAAAAGAGCAAAGAGAGAATACTTTTGTTTTGCCCTATGCATATCGTTTCTCCTTATGTTCTAAGTTAGAGCTTGACTATTGGTATTCGATTACAACTCAGTATTCTCAAGCATGACATCATCTGTTTCCATCTTAATTTCAGTACATCCATGCGTATCGTTCATACTTATATGAATTCGTTGCGATGAAATCATACAACTTGCGCCAATTTCTTTTGATAACAGTCATGATTACTGCCTTGAATGTTAGATATCCTTAAATCACTTCTATAAAACCAATCGGCTGCTTTACTTTAGTTTGCGGGTTTGAATACTCGGATCTACAAACGTGATATTATGGATTTAATGGAATCATATTCTCGAGCTCATCTATCTAGGTACATAATTATCTCTTAGTCTCTGTGGATGCACTGGTTTTCTGTCCGTGGTTTTGATGATATTATTTAGTAGATAGATGAGCTATGTTAAGATTTGCCCACTCATTCTTTTCAACAATGCTGTCGGGGATACAGAGTGTCTTTTGAACTATAGAGAAGTATGACATGAATGTTCAAGCGGACACAGCATATTCACCGTTTAAGTATTCAAAAATAGTCCTTGTAAGAGACAACTCTGAACGCTAAGGAAAAAGAGTTCATAAGAATTCTGCTTTCACTTCATTGTCGGTAATAAAACTACTTATTCTTTAACCAGATGGAAATGTTACTTAAAAGCTTACCGGATTTGTAAGTCTTTGTGAACAAGACTTTTCTTGGTACCGCTTTAATAATATGGGCATTTGACTCCGCTACCGTCAAAGTAATAAATTTTAACAACAAGAAAAGAGCTGTAGTCATAAATATTAAGCGATACGATTGACTGTAGTCCATGTTTCACCTCAAGAACAGTTTCAATTTAATAGTGAGAAACGAATTATTGTTCGAATAAATATTCTACAGTAATGTTTATCTTTCAGACAAATAATAGAACACAAAATATACAGATAAACCCTTTTTATCGCTACATGGCCTATTTTCTATATAACAGATATAGGACAAATTTACATTTTATTTATCTAGCTTTCCTTGCTATATATATATCTATCTTAATAACATGAAAGAATCTATTTTATGGTAATCTAGTGGATGTTTTCACCCGCATCCTCAAAGTAGTTGATTAGTTTTCCTTTCTTCTGATCATGTTAACGATTTCATTTAAATCTTCTTGCGACGGATGTTCTCTTGCATGCTGCACAATCATTTGCATTTCTCGAGCTTTTTCTTGGAACGACGCGAATGGATCGAATAATTCTTGAAGATATTGATTCATTTCACCATTTGAATTCGTATCTTGAATAACTCGTCCCGTACCGAATTCATAATTCACACGCTGTCCATTAAGAAATTGATCACCAAACATCGGTAAGATAAGCATGGGTTTTCCAGCGGACATACTTTCAAGAACACTATTCCATCCACCATGTGATATAAACAATTTCACCGCAGGATGAGAAAGAACAAGTCGTTGAGGTAGCCAATCAAGAACGAGGTGTACATCATCATTAGTCGATGGTAACAAATACTTGTGATCATCACTTTTTAATGACCAGATATATGGATGCGAAGCAACACTATGATTGATTTCAGCAATTTTCTCACGTGTTAAACTAACAATTGAGCCAAATGCGATGTAAATAACCGATGGAGATCCGTTTGATTTCTGCCATTGTGCATCTAACCATTCTTCCACACGTATCGTTGTATCATTCTATACAACCAACAAAGTATTCAATTTCCGTCGCGTTAGATTCATATAGTTTTACCTTTTGTATGTTGTCTATTTCAGGAAAAAGAGGAGCAACAAATTGGATAGGTAAATCGGAACGAATGACCGATTGCTGTCGATATCGATCGACTGCATGTTTTTCTAATTGAGCGATTGAATTGCAGATGATCCCATCAGCAAAAGTAAATGCTTCGAGGAAATTTGCAACAAACAGTTGGCTCATCGGAACCACTAGTTCACCAAGGAATATTTTAATATACCGAGAGAGATTTTCAAAATTGCACGGCATGAAGATTTGAGTACGTATATGACGTTCATGAGCAATACGGAGGGGTACTGGATTGAAAATATCCGATATGATCATATGCACTGGACGAGTGATCGGTCGAGTAAATAATAAGGAAGATGATGATGTGACAGATATAGTAGAGAATAATTCTGTCAATGACACATTCATTCGATCGATGTCATCATCGAGTTTCGATGTCTAGTAAAATCATCCGGAATTATATGCAAAGATAATTCATTTGAAAGACTTACTTTACTCTCGTCATTACGACTATCCAATAAACCAATGAATTCCAACCGATCAGTCGTGTTCTCGTGAGAAATTAAACCCATCTCTTTAATTTTATCAAGTATCGACTGCGATACGACGAAAGTTACATCACAACCACTGGACAAATGCTTTGCTAGATCTAACATTGGAATGACATGACCAAATCGAGGTATGCTCACGATCACTACATGACCGTTACGTTCATTCAACTGGGTTGTTTGCATCGGAGTAAAACAAGAGTGTTAATTTATACGAAATGATATTATTCACGTGTGTAAATAACAAGAAGGTAAAACATGTAGAGAAGAACTCAACTTTTACGTTCTGTTTTTTTTTCTTCTTCTATACTTTCTTATCTACATATAGAGAAGATTTCGTAATAAATCAAATAGTATAAACGAAGAAGAACAACCATCGATTACTTCTTTTGTCTTTACATTGAGCATAAGAAAATCCACATATTTTATCTCCTAAAATTGATCACACTCACGATATGTTCCATATAAAAGCTCAATAAAGTCAATTGTAACGAGATTTTCTCTTCTTACATTGAGCTGAATCGACACACACAAGGCATGACTTTACAACACGACCGTCTTCATGTATCGATTCATTCTACACGTAACTAGTCATCAATTCTATCTTTGATCAATATGATCGTTCGATTTTTTCACTGTTGATTTTTGTTATCGGACAAGACAGTAAAGAAATACTCTCGTCATGAGTTCTTCTTTTCTATTTTCACAGATAAACATTTTGTTTTTATTAATGTATCGATGTCTCACAAGTAGGAAGATAGAAATCAATCATTTATATGCCGTACGATAAATAAAGAAAAGTATTTGATATAAATTAGAGCACGGTGAAGATAAGAAAATGCATTACGAAAAATGTTTAATGCTAGAAGAGAACATATCTTAAACAGGCACTATACACAAGTGATCAGTATTTTTACCACTCGGTGTCTGATTGATTCGTATGAAAAATAACCCGTTCTCATTGTTTACAAAACACGGAGTATAATTATCGACGGGCGCTTTTTCTCATTTCAATTTTCTACTAAGACAAAACTTGTTTCTTCGATTTCCACGTCTTCGAACGGGACATCAATAGAAGTACTCAAGGTACAACTCATATAGATTTTTGAACTTAACTACTGTTATTTGACTAGTTTCACTGATGAGGAACTAGAAAAATATTCTCAATTTCAATGTATGTTTATAACAAAATTAATGCATTTCAGACAAACGTGGAAATTTTTTACATCTTTGACCATTCGCGATGAAACAATCTGCTCTCAGTGTGATAAAAGTAAACAAAAGCATATGTTTTCTCTGGTAATAACTCGTACAATCGATTCTATGTTACATCTCTGCCTATGACATATGACAACGGATTTCTTCATCTTACCAACAATGGTCCATAAGACCATTCACATCAAATTCAACTCTCGCAGTTGGCTTTGGCAAAATTTCATGCAACAATACTTTCCGAGTTGTTTTTCAGTGAACAAGTAGCTCAATACCTGAAAGATTGTGATGACATAATAGAGCCAAGATCTATACTCTATATGGATTCGACTGAAAATTTTCGTAACAGTCCTCTTATTTGTTTTTCGCAGAACCAATCTCTTTTCATATGAAAGGATATCCCATTTTTGTTTGTTTAATTATCTTTCTTGAGGAGTATTCATATAGAAAACATAAATAATGTAATGAAACTCACGTTTCCGAAAGAAATTTACTCTTATTTTAGTGTTACCGATGTGTTTGATTTGTTGATGCATATATTTATTTTGATTCAGTATTCCCGAGAGAAACAGAATCAATTCGTTACACATTTTAATTAAACAACAATCGGCGAGAGGTCTCTTCCAGAAGCACTATAGTTTATTCTGAATTGTAATGCAGATTGTGGATAACTACATTGTTTGGTTTCTGGCCATAATTATGATCAGGAAGGCGAAAGGTAAAACGAATGGATGGTGTGGGAGAAGGTAGTTTTAAAATAAAATGAATAAGTTTCAAATTATTTAAAAACAATGAAAATTGTACCTTACTTGTTAGATCCTCTCAGACAGGTGATTTATCTTTTACTCCATAGATTCGAAAGGAAATATCTCGATTGCATAATGGAGATAACTCTATTTGATTTTATGTTTTTCCGATTAACAGAATATAAGATTTGTGTGAAGAAAGAATAGTTGAGAAACTATTTATAACGCAGCAATTTGCCACTAGATATACACTATCTTCTTTTAAGATGAATGTTTTATTTTTTAGCTCTATCATACAATCAGCCATATTTATGTCCTAACGCGACTTGGAACACGAATGCTACCACTTTTGCAAATATCAGTACCGTTGGCCTATATCCATATGCTAGTTTTGTCACTACTAATGATACTGTGGTCGTCGTCAATCGACAGTCTCCTTCAACTTTTATTTGGCTCAATGGCAGTGTTAATCCAACAATTACTCTTCCCACAAGTCTCAATGATAGTTGGAGCGTATTTGTAACGGACACGAATGACATATACATAGATACAAAAGAAAATTCTTCCAGTTACCGAGTAAAAAAATGGACTTTTAATGGAACAGAATCACCTTCCGATATCGTCGTATCTAAGCAATGTGGTGGCCTCTTTGTCGACATCATTAATACTCTCTACTGTTCTGTGTATGGTTCGCATAAAGTTATCAGTCAATCATTAAATAATTTTATAAGCAATTCCGATACTGTCGCAGGTAATGGAACAGGCGGATCTACGTCTATCCAACTTAAAAATCCTAGTGGTGTGTTTGTGACAACCAATTTTCAATTATATGTAGCTGATTATTCCAATAATAGAATTCAACTGTTTCAACTAGGAAACCCGATCGGAACAACAGTGCCTATCAATGGATCGGCTGGGCCCATCACTCTTGGTAATCCAACAGGAGTTACGATGGACGCCGATGGTAATCTTTTTATTCTCGAGTACACTAACAGTCGCGTCATTGGTTCAAGTGCAAACATTTTCCGATGTGTAGCAGGCTGTTCAGGATCAAGCGGATCAGCACCAGATCAGTTAAATTTACCGTGGTCGTTTAGTTTCGACAGAGCTGGAAACATTTTTGTATTAGATAACAAAAATAGTCGGATGCAGAAGTTCCTGTTGTCATCAAATGTATGTGGTAGGTAAAATATATCCTTTTGAACTGTGCGGGGACGGAACGCGCACTTATACTTAGCTTATGTGTCCATTTCTTATAGATAAGCCTACAACAACTCACACTTTAACGTCAACAGACTCGCCTACTTCTACACAGTCACCAACGTCGACACAAACACTAAGCACAACGGAATCGCCGACATCCACCCATGCACCAACCACTTCAACAGAGTCGCCAACGTCGACCCATGCACCAACCACTTCAACAGAGTCGCCAACGTCGACCCATGCACCAACCACTTCAACAGAGTGGCCGACATCGACCCATGCAGCAACCACTTCAACAGAGTCGCCAACGTCGACCCATGCACCAACCACTTCAACAGAGTGGCCGACATCGACTCAAGCGCCAACCACTTCAACAGAGTCACCGACGTCGACACAACTGGAGACATCGACACAAACACCAACAACGACATACCCGTCTACTTCTACACAGTTATCAACCTCAACAGATCCACTTACTTTAACACAGCTACTATCATCATCACTGGAAACAACAACATCAGACGGACAGGCAACCTCAACACAACAAGAGGTATCAACTGAACAATTATCATCATCGAGTCAGTCGAGTTCAACAGAACAACAATCGCTCCCAGTGTTGACGTCTATATCAATAACGAATCAATGTGAGTATTTTTAATCATATAGAGCTCTATGTAGTAAAAGCCTTGGCTTGTCCTACGCAAGTATAAGATCTTTAACTGCCGCTATTTTTCAAATTTTAGCTGTAGTTCAAACTTCTTCGATTTCATCCGTGTCAACAACTGTTGTTAGTCAAGGAGGTATCTTATCTTATTAATGATTGTTTAAGAAGATATTGTGCATGTTCTGCTTTGCAGGATCATCAATGGTTTATCCTTCTACAACAAATGTTACTGGTTAGTCTCATATTGAGTTTTACAACTGATCACATATGAATATTTACATAGGTGTTACTTCAACTCTCTTCACATCGTCTTCATCAGTTATGATCAATTGTATTTAATTAATAATAACGTTTATTTAACATATGCTCTGCTTGCTTATTCTAGTGAATTCATCCGAGATTTTAATCATATCAGCATGTGCTAATCAATATTGGACTGGTATTTATTGTAACATTTCTAATCGACCGTGTGACACAGTCAATCCATGTCAAAATAATGGCAGCTGCTTAAACAGCAATACTACTATTGATGAATATTTCTGTCAATGTCCAGAAGGGTTTGACGGTTCAGAATGTCAAAATGATCGACGACTATGCAAACCAAACATATGCTTAAACAATGGTATATCCTCATTGAAATATATGGTTGATATGAAAGTGTCGAACAAAATAATGATTGATTCTATTTAGGTCAATGTAATGAGACATCCAACGAAACATTCGAATGTTTATGTCTATACGGTTGGACGAATGCTCATTGTGAAAATAAGATTAACTATTGCACAAATAACACGTGTGAGAATGGTGGCGTTTGTCGACCGTTATTTCTAAACTATACATGTGAATGTCTTGGAACAAGTTATTCAGGTCGTTATTGTCAAGTCGTCGATGGAAAAATGGTTTTCCGTCAGATGACTGCCAGATCGCTCGGTTACGTTGCCATCATATTTCTAATTGGTGCAGTGATGTTTTTCATTATCATGGACATTTTGAAATATCTTTTTGGAATTGATGTAACGAAAAATGAATTGATCGAAGCGAAGAAAACAAATGAAACTAAACGTAGATCACCTCGCCGAAAGCATCGAGTGTTCCAAAAATTTGAATATGTTAATCCTACAACAGTTCTGGAAGAATAAACAGTTCGTAAAAATGAAGATCTTTTGCAGTTATTGTCGACAGTCCGTGATGTGTCATATTTTAGATAGGTCGTTTTTTCAATGCATAACAAGATATTGAATCACTTATTATAATAAATCTTACTATTATTTTCGATACACGAGCGCGTGAGTGTTGACAACTCCTTCGATTTTAAAGATAGTTGTTTTTTTTGTGATTTGTGTTGTTCGTATATTGTTTTCGAGTATTTTGTTGATATGTTGTCAGAAAGTATTACTTATGAAGTTCAGAATAATGTTAGAATGAGCGATTCTAGTTTGGTGTGTTGTGGGGCATCTACACAATTCTATAATTTGATTAACGGTTGAAAAAAAGTAATCGATCGTATTCAGAAAATAGTGAAAAGTTATAAAAACAGATGTTCGAAACGCAAAACACACCGTTTTTGTCGACTGTTCATAAGTGAATTGATATTCAACATTTCATTTTCGAATTCGATTATGAAAAGAACTCAATGCAATAGCAAATGCATCGATCGTTGTAAATGGATATCGAAAATCTAGAACAAAATCATTTTCATCGATGCGTCCAAATTGCAAAATGACGATTTCTTTGCCTATGATTGAAATAGAAAGAACGTGTCATTGAGTTCTATCATCAGATTACCTTGTTCATTGGATGAGATTATTTGAAAATTTTTATGTGATGGTTGTTTTACACGGTTATTAAGAAAACCTATAGTATAGATCTTCGATTCTAATTTAAACAACAAAACGGAGACGAGTTTGTGAAGAGAAAAACGATTTTTGATTAACCTTCATTAAATTTCGGACATTTATTCTTAAATTCAAGTAAACTATTTGAACGTCCAGCTCGCCATTCATCGATAATTGTTTCATTATTCTATAAACGAAAGAAAAGTTATAATACAATCAAACACGAACAAGTTTACTTGAAATTCTCGAATAGTGGCACCAGTATTGTGTAATAAAACAGTTATCTCTCTCGGATCTTTCGATTCAAAGATATGTTCATCCTAAAATCAGATTTAATCATCACAAACTACTAGCGATAGGTTTTATAGTCCTATGAAGAAACACGGCCAACATTTATAATAAACATTCGCTTACGTAAACAATTGCAAGTGATTGAGGTTTATTTGATTCATTAGTGGAAGAAGATTTGTCGTAATCATATAGAATATATTCATGTCTAAATATTTTCGTCGTTCGTAGTTTTGCAATGGAATTTTCTTCATTGAGATTCTTTGTTGGAGTGTCGATATTCATTCCGATGAGAAATTCTGTATGGCCGCTCAATGTAGTATGTTTTCGTGCAGTTAACAGCAATGCTTCGTCATCTGGATCTTTTCCAGTGAAATACAAAGAAAAACTTTTGTTTAGACCATCTTTATGCCGTTTCAGATGACATTGAATCAATTGAGAATAATTTTTCGGTATTAATGTGTGAACAAATGTGCACAAATCGGATTGGATTAAACTTTCGACATTGAAATCATCTTTCGTTGCCTATAGAAGAAAAGAAAATTATTAAAAAGAACAGAATCATGAGACATTTTCAAGAACAGACTGATATTGATGACGAGTTACTGCAGTCAAAAATCGATTGGTGATCATTTGGAGTAATTTTATTCGAAGAATTGACTTCGTCGTCGTCATCGTCGAGATCTTGATCATTCGAACTAAAGAAAACTATATGAACTCTTCGTCAAAAATTCTATTTCGTTTTACTTTTCAACCTTCTGAGATGAAAGTTCTGCCATAATTGAAGAACAAATATTTCTTATGACAACACAAAAAGTCAATTTTTACTTTTCTTTTGTTCTGTACCATTAAATGAAAAAACTCTCGCTGCTTTCGAATATCTCACGTTATTGAGGTGACCAGGTACGATTATATAAAAAGAATACTTCGAAATGAAATTGAAAGAAAACGTTCTTCTGTATGCAATGCTGTCGACTACAATTCTAATGACCCAATGCATCACCCGTGATCAAAATAGATAAGCGATATGGGTAAAACAAAGTGAAAAATCTCTGTCAATTACATTCCCAGATATTCAAACAGCTGTGTGTAAATAGAATTGTTTTCTACGAGTCAATAGATCGTATGAGAACCAGCATTTCCTATTTCATTGTTGTCTGTTTTGAATAATGCCACGAGTTCGACCATGAAAGAAGTCATTTATAGAACCGAAAATGATACATTGACTGACACAACGCGTCTTACAGTTCATTCAATGCAACAACAGTAAGCGTTACTATTAATCCGAAGCACACAGTTAACTCATATGTCAACAACATCACTACAACTATTTGATCGTTTATTCACATCGGTAGAAGATATTTTTATAGTTTTAGATTATTTCACACAATCGAACAATCATGTTCATACATAAACACATCGATGAGCTGAGTTTCGTAACCAACATGGATAAGATCTGGATAATGATCTTGATTCGAATGTGTGACGACTAACCAATTAGGATAATGTTCGACCGTAGCGGAATAAATCATTTGTGAATAAAAAGTAGCATTTCCATATCCAAATAATATATAGATGTTACTAGGCTCGCTCATAACGAGAATGATATCTAAATGACTATCAACATCGATGTCGTGTGCAACGACTGAATGCACAAATCCACGCGACTCTAGCACTGTTTTTCCCTTTAATTTGAAAGTATTGTTTTGATAATGATACACCAAACAATGAGTGTATTTCCAAACATAGAAAAAAGCAATATCGGGTTGATTGTCATGATCAAAGTCATTGATTAGTATCAAAGGGTTCAAAGCGACAATACTCCCGAAAAACGGCTTTTGCTTCTGAAATGCTCCATTTCCATTTCCGAAAAGCGCATACATATGTTTAGATTTCTCATCAGATGCAATAATATCAAGTTCTTTATCATTGTTAACATCACTTACTGAGAAATCGAAAATTCGAACGGTATTCTGTTTGAATAAAAAAACTTCGGATGAAAAAGTTCCGTTTGGATATCCAAATAACGTACAAATATCATCGTTGCCGAAGTTTATAACAATATCCAATATTTTATCATTATTCAGATCATCGACACGAATTTTCCTCGGTAGTCCACTTATTTCAACAAATAGTGCGATCATTTGCGTTTGAAACGTTCCATCACCATTTCCAAACAAAACCGCAATTCTCACCTTTTCATTATATTGAAAAACTAAAAGCACGTCGATCCGGTCATCGTTATTAAAATCAGCAACATCACCCATTTTTATACTAATGGCACGACTTTGAAATAAGGTTATTGTTGAATAGTGAAACATTCCACTACCGTTGCCCAATAAAATCGTCAGACTTTTCTGCAATTCGGCTCCATGTATTAATAAAGCATCGGATTGTTCGTCATTGTTCAAGTCGGCAACGTGGATCGATTGTATCCAATCTGAGTTTGGCAATGAGAATCTCATGGAATTTTGGAATGTTCCATTCCGATGATTTAATGATATAACGATTTTCTCATACTTAGGAAATTTACAAGCATAGACGAGATCTGTTCGATTGTCATTGTTAAAGTCACCACTAGCAATGTGAAACGCAGACACTTTACGTTCCAAACAGGAAATCTTCGTTGATATACGCTCAAATTCAGCGTTACAATGTTGCTCTTAAAAAGTAAGAACGAACTTAACATGAATATTATATGTGACATCTGTAGTACTAACTTGACGTAGTCGACGACATAAAAGATGTTGCCTTTATTGTCGTGGTGTTCAAATTTATGTCTATTGTTGTAGTTGTTATCGAAACTACTTGAAAAAGTCATGTTTTTACACGGTTGAAACATGCGGTACAAAAAAAGAAAATCTTACCATTTCGAGCAAAATAAATCGAAAAAACAACAATAACCAATAGCAAAAATATCAGTCCTGCAATAACAATGAGAATTATCTTCCAATAGTGATGAATTAGTGAAAGCATTCTTTGTCTAAATCGAATAGATATTTAATATTCAAATGACACTTGAAGTGCGTCATTGACTTACTCAGATAGTCGTTCGACTGTTGTTCGACTGGCATCATTCGATGGCATTGTAAATGTTTGGACAGGATGAATCCGTCTGCTTAATCGTTTGTAATAACGATAGATTGTTCGAAAAATTCGAATTAGTTTTGGGCAAATCCATCGAAGAACAAACGTTAAACCACCTTGAAGACTCAGGAATAACGCACTAATATATAAAATATTAAATCTTGTAGCATAAGTGACAGTAGGGGTGCAACGGTAACAATAACCGGATTTAGTGGTAAAACGGTTTAGCGAAAACCGGACCAAGTGAAAGTGCGATTAAACGAAAACCGGGTCTGATGAAAATAAGGTTAAACGATAACCGGGTCTGGTGAAAATGAGATGTAACGAAAACCGGGTCTGATGAAAATAAGGTTAAACGATAACCGGGTCTGGTGAAAATGAGGTGTAACGATAACCGGGCCTGGTGAAAATGAGGTTAAACAAAAACCGGGTCTGGTGAAAATGAGGTTTAACGATAACCGGGTCTGATGAAAATGAGGTGTAACGATAACCGGGTGTAGTGAAAAACCGGTTTAACGAAAACCGCTAGAAATGTATCAACGGTGAACCGGTAACCGCTGTGAATTTAACGTGAGCCGTTGCGATTCGGTAACCGTTTTATAATTCATTATCCCGAGTGTTATTGTGATTGTCTCAAATCTCCACATGCTGAAGATTGAACTGCAGTAACATAGTGTAGTGCAGTGTCGATTTGTTTATTTTAGATGATTTATTATTATAAATGTCTCATTGTAGAATACAACTCGGTACTATTTGTTGGTATAAACAGATGATTAGTACAACTTGGTGTTGTATTTATTTTTATTTTAGGCTCTAAGCTGAAGCTAGAATACGCTCTTTATTCTACTAAGTACATCATACGTATTTGAAACGATACCATGCACTGATGACTTGTGATTACATAAGGATATACGGATGAGTGCGGATCAAACGCTTTGATCATTTTTACAAAGGATTCGAAACGACAGTTCATCTGATTATAGTTTCAACTAATGTATCAATATAGTCAAAGTGTAATGTGTTGCCATGTGACGCATGATCTGTATCGATACCTAAACGTGCTAACGATGTTCGTTGGAATGATTTTTTTATAAACACATCACAAACAGAAAAAATAAATAAAATCCGAGATCAAATGGATGTTTAAATAAAATTCATCACGATATCTCAAACACATAGTTTTATATAAAAAAAAATTAACGTAGATTTGGCTTTTACACATTCGATCAACTTCTTACAGTAACTAAGCAGGTGCGATTTAAAAAAGGCGAAATCCTACTTCAGTATCTGTTAAGATCCGTGTGCAAACATGAAAGTTTATATGATACTACGCTTTCACAAGTCATGACTAACATTAAAAAGTATTATTAAAGGGTCATATATCTTTAAAATAGATATTACAATAAAAGCGGTTACTGGCTCACGACGGTTACCGATTCACCGTTTAATCGATTTGTAGCGGTTACCGCAAAACCTCATTTTCACCGGACCGGGTTTTCCTTACACCCCATTTTCATCAGACCCGGTTTTCGTTAAACCTCATTTTCACTACACCCGGTTATCGTTACACCTCATTTTCATCAGACCAGGTTATCGTTAAACCTTATTTTCATCAGACCCGGTTTTCGTTAAACCTCATTTTCACCAGACCCGGTTTTCGTTACACCTCATTTTCATCAGACCCGGTTTTCGTTACACCTCATTTTCATCAGACCCGGTTTTCGTTAAACCTCATTTTCACCAGGCCCGGTTATCGTTACACCTCATTTTCACCAGACCCGGTTATTGTTTTACACCGGTTAACCGTCTACGGTTAAACGGTGAATTACCGTTACCGTTGCACCCCTAGTCTCATCCTCAACATTCACATGAAGAAGATGGGTTAATTCTTTGTCAAGCTGGTCTCAGTTTTTCTCAGTTTCTTCTTGCACCTAATGATGATACCGAATTAACAATGTGGTTTTTCGGTGAAACGAATAAAAATTTTGCATATGAGTATCATAAAATGTTTCTACAAATGTTAAACAGTGTTGATGAACCTCGCTCTCATTGGCTCTTAAAAGCACCGATTCACGTACTCTTTCTTGATACTCTTCTGCACTATTACCCTTCGGCATCACTGGTTATGACGCACCGTCAGTTGGATGAAGTGCTCCCTTCCTTTGTTCGTTTATTTTCTGTTTTTATGAGTATTTATTTAAACAACAACAGGGCTGAAATTCCTGCCGATAAGACTGCAGATACGAAACGTTTAATACAGACATTCGATACTCTAGTTCATCGGCTAATCAAATTTCGTCGTGCTCATCAACATAATGCAATCTTCGATATACACTACAATGATCTAGTCGAACGACCGATCGATACTGTTCGTCATCTTTACGATCATTTTGGATTCCAGTGGTCAAATGAATTTGAACAAGAAATGATCGTGTGGCTTGAGAAAAATCCCCAAGGAAAACAAGGACGTAATATGTATAGACTTGAGGAATTTGGGCTGACACGCGATGAAATTGAACAGAACTATAATGAATATAACAATATGTTTCTCGAACTTCGAAAATGATTTCCATTTTATATAAAATGTTTGTTTCTACACTAAGCATAATCGTCGAGTAACATTCCGATATGATCGGAATTCGTATTTGCAGCGATTATATCGAGTTTATTATTATGATTATTATTGTTTAAATCTGCGAATGCTAAGGACTCAGGAGAAACACCGTCTAGGTAGTTTGTTTGTTTATCAAATACGCCATGCCCTTTGCTATGGAAAATACCGGTATTACTTGGATATTGATTTACAACAAGAATATCGATTTTTTTATCAGGGCGTGTGTGGTCCATTTCTGTTCTCTTTCATCATGTTGTTAGTTATGTTGTCATAAATAACACCCAACGCCGAAAAATACAACCTACAATTACGGATTCAATCATTTGAAGAGATAGAAAATAAGAAAAGTTCCATAAAATATAATTGTAAAAATCTTATTTATTAAACGTATGAATGACATAATTTAAGAATAAAAAGAATTTTAGCATGGAAAAACTGTCTTGATTCCTCCACATTTCTGCAGTACTTCGGATTTAAAATGTGTGAGTAGCTGAATTTGATCTTAATGCTGAAATTCTTTCACAAACATGATAGATATCAAGTAGGTCGTTTCTTTCTTTCTCTCTCTCTCTCGTC
The DNA here is from genome assembly GCA_905250025.1 of Adineta ricciae. Lineage (NCBI taxonomy): Eukaryota > Metazoa > Rotifera > Eurotatoria > Adinetida > Adinetidae > Adineta > Adineta ricciae. The sequence goes on from CAJNOJ010000277.1 coordinate 97,029, forward strand.
GTATACAGTATATTCATTTTATTGTTATCAGTTGGTAAACACAACATCATTACATTGTGCTTTTTTGTTTCTAGTCGATTACATTTACTAGACTGAAGGTTCTCCGGAAAGTTTCGAATCATAATGAGGAATGTTTATCGATTTTTACTACTAAAGTTTTACATCATCTTGAATATTATCAATTGTATACAAACACTTCCAAATGGCTATTTATTAGGAGCATCATATGATCCTGTATCGGGCACAAATGCAATCTTCAAAATTAATCCATTAGATGGAATATTTACGGTGCTTACACCTTTGACCAGCTACAAAGCATATGATGTTACATATGATTTTATTCATAAAGTTTTATACGTTTTCGGTAGTGAAGCATCATCAGAAAATGAAGCGCAGTTATCAGTGATCGTGATTAACCCGTTGAATGGTACGCAAAAATATCGACCAATTACATCAGAACCTGATGCTGAACTATTTGGCTTGCGTGTTGATAGCAGCACAGGAATGTTATATTCAGTACAAATGGATGACTCACTAGAAAATCCAATAAGTATCGTTCAGATCGACACAAGGAAATTTATAGCTAAACGATGGGTTAATATAACTAGAGCTAACGGTATACAACCTGATTGTATGGCTATATTTTTCAATGCAACAGTTCATCAATATTTTGTAACAGTTCCCTTTGGAGATGATTATATTGTTGGTATTGATGTGGCAAAACGAAAAATTATTAGTAAAGTCACAAATACAAATTTACCAGCATATCTATGTTATGATAATAAAACGGATGCTTTTTATGGTATGCAGAGTGCTCAGAGAGGACGTGGTTGCAGTTTAGTACGTTTCAATCCGTATAATGGTTCTATGGATGTTATATCGAAAAATTTCGATGATTATTTACCATCGACTGGTGATTGTTATAATGGATATTATTTTACAATGATTGTTAAAGGTCTTGACGATCAGAATATTGTCACATTTGATTTAAGCAATAATGCAAAAGTAATAGCAAATAAACCAGCAGAGTCCTATCTGGATGCATTTGCATTTGCTCCGAATTAGTTCTAAAAGATTTTCTTTTTGTAATTCTCCATTTTTTTTTCGCGTCTTGACGATGTGAGTGCATGAATAAAAAGATGCGCTTTCAACTTAATATAACTGCGTTACAAACTAACTAACTAATATATTTTCGTTATATAAATAAAAAGAATCAATGAAAATTAAAAATAGAAAATTTTAAAACGTTATTCTTCTATTGATCAATAACAGCAGGTGTAAAATATTTCTGAAGTTCTTGATTGATCGCATCGGTTTGATTGTTAAAAAATTTCACCATTTGCATAAGTGCGTCGATGTTTTCAATCTTGAATGTGATACCCCATGATAATTTCATTTTATCTTTCAAATAGTCTTCGACTCTAGAATATTGACGACAATTTTGAACACCTTTAAAGCCGTCTTG
>CAJNOJ010000277.1:98580-132141 GCA_905250025.1 Adineta ricciae
GAATGTTTCGTTGGATGTCTCATTACATCGACCCATGCACCAACCACTTCAACAGAGTCGCCGACGTCGACCCATGCACCAACCACTTCAACAGAGTCCCCAACAACAACACAAGCACCAACCACTTCAACAGAGCTCCCAACATCGACCCAAGCACCAACCACTTCAACAGAGTCGCCGACGTCGACCCATGCACCAACCACTTCAACACAGCTGGCGACATCGACACAAACAACGACATATCCGTCTACTTCTATACAGTTATCAACCTCAACAGATCTACTTACTTTAACACAGCTACTATCATCATCACTGGAGACAACAACATCAGACGGACAGGCAACCTCAACACAACAAGAGGTATCAACTGAACAGTTATCGTCCTCGAGTCAGTCAAGTTCAACAGAACAACAATCGCTCCCAGTGTTGACGTCTATATCAATAACGAATCAATGTGAGTATTTTTTATCATATAGAGCTCTATGTAGTAAAAGCCTTGGCTTGTCCTATGAAAGTATAAGATCTTTAAATGCCGCTTTTTTACAACTTTTATTTGTAGCTCAAAGTTCTTTGATTTCATCCGTGTCAACAACTGTTGTTAGTCAAGGAGGTATCTTATCTGATTAATGATTGTTTAAGAAGATGTTGTGCATATTCTCTTTTGCAGGATCATCAACGGTTTATCCTTCTGCAACAAATATTACTGGTTAGTCTCATATTGAGTTTTACAACTGATCACATATGAATACTTACATAGGTGTTACTTCAACTCTCTCCACATCGTCTTCATCAGTTATGATCAATTGTATTTGATTAATAAAAACGTTTATTTAACTTATGATCTGCTTGCTTATTCTAGTGAATTCATCCGAGATTTTAATCATATCAGCATGTGCTAATCAATATTGGACTGGTATTTATTGTAACATTTCTAATCGACCTTGTGACACAGTCAATCCATGTCAAAATAATGGCAGTTGCTTAAACAGCAATACTACTATTAATGAATATTTTTGTCAATGTCCAGAAGGGTTTGACGGTTCAGAATGTCAAAATGATCGACGACTATGCAAGCCAAACATATGCTTAAACAATGGTATATCCTCATTGAAATAGACGATTGATATGAAAGTGCCGAACGAAATAATGATTGATTCTATTTAGGTCAATGTAATGAGACATCCAACGAAACATTCGAATGTTTATGCCTATACGGTTGGACGAATGTTCATTGTGAAAATAAGATTAACTATTGCACGAATAACACGTGTGAGAATGGTGGCGTTTGTCGACCGTTATTTCTAAACTATACATGTGAATGTCTTGGAACAAGTTATTCAGGTCGTTATTGCGAAGTCGTCGACGGAAAAATGGTTCTCCGTCAGATGGCTGCCAGATCGCTCGGTTACGTTGCCATCATATTTCTAATTGGTGCAGTGATGTTTTTCATTATCATGGACATTTTGAAATATCTTCTTGGAATTGATGTAACAAAAAATGAATTGATCGAAGCGAAGAAAACAAATGAAACTAAACGTAGAGCACCTCGCCGGAAGCCTCGAGTGTTCCAAAAATTTGAATATGTTAATCCCATAGCAGTTCTGGAAGAATAAACAGTCCTTAAAAATGAAGATCTTTTACAGATATTGTCGACAGCCCGTGATGTGTCATGTTTTAAATAAGTTGTTTTTTAATGTATGACAAGATATTAAATCACTTATGATAATAAACCTTACTATTATTGTCGATACACGAGCGGGGAAGTGTTGACAACTCCTTCGATTTTAAAGATCGTTGTTGATACGTTGTCAGAAAGTATTACTTATGAAGTTAAGAATAATGTTAGAATGAGCGATTCTAGTTTGTTGTGTTGTGGAGCATCTACACAATTCTATAATTTGATTGACGGTTGAAAAAAGTAATCGATTGTATTTCAGAAAATAGTGAAAATTTATCAAAACAAATGTTCGAAACGCAAAAAAACACCGTTTTTGTCGACTGTTTGTAAGTGAATTGATATTCAACATTTCATTTTCGAATTCGATTATGAAAAGAACTCAATGCAATAGCAAATGCGTCGATCGTTGTAAATGGATACCGAAAATCTAGAACAAAATCATTTTCATCGATGCGTCCAAATTGCAATATGACGATTTCTTTGCCTATGATTGACAGAGAAAGAACATGTCATTGAGTTCAATAATCAAATTACCTTGTTCATTGGATGAGATTATTTGAAAATTTTTATGTGATGGCTGTTTAACACGGTTATTAAGAAAACCTATAGTGTAGATCTTCGATTCTAATTTAAACAACAAAACGAGGACGAGTTTGCGAAGAGAAAAACGATTTTGGATTAACCTTCATTAAATTTCGGATATTTATTCTTAAATTCAAGTAAACTATTCGAACGTCCAGCTCGCCACTCGTCGATAATTGTTTCGTTATTCTATAAACGAAAAAGAAAAACTAGAATACAATCAAACACGAACAAGTTTACTTGAAATTCTCGAATAGTATCACCAGTATTGTGTAATAAAACAGTTATCTCTCTCGGATCTTTCGATTCAAAGATATGTTCATCCTAAAATCAGATTTGATTATCATAGACTACTATAGCGATAGATTTTATAGTCCTATGAAGAAACACTCGCTTACGTAAACAACTGCAAGTGACTGAGGTTTATTTGGTTCATTAGTGGAAGGTTTGTCATAATCATATAGAATATATTCATGTCCAAATATTTTCGTCGATCGTAGTTTTGCAATGGAATTTTCTTCATTGAGATTCTTTGCTGGAGTGTCGATATTTATTCCGATGAGAAATTCTGTATGGCCGCTCAGTGTGGTATGTTTTCGTGCAGTTAAGAGCAATGGTTCGTCATCTGGATCTTGTCCAGTGAAATACAAAGAAAAACTTTTGTTTAGACCATCTTTATGCCGTTTCAGATGACATTGAATCAATTGAGGATAATCTTTCGGTGTTAATGTGTGAACAAATGCGCACAAATCGGATTGGATTAAATTTTCGACATTGAAATCATCTTTCGTTGCCTATAGAAGAAAAGAAAATTATTATAAAGAGCAGAATCATGAGACATTTTCAAGAACAGACTGATATTGATGATGAGTTACTGCAGTCAGAAATCGACTGGTGATCATTTGGAGTAATTTTATTCGAAGAATTGAATTCGTCGTCGTCATCGTCGAGATCTTGATTATTCGAACTAAAGAAAACCGTATGAACTTTCCGTCAAAAATTCTATTTCGTTTTACTTTTCAACCTTCTGTGATGAAAGTTCTGTCATAATTGAAGAACAAATATTTCTTCTGACAACACAAAAAGTCAATTTTTACTTTTCTCTTGTTCTGTACCATTAAATGAAAAAACGCTCGGTGATTTCGAATATCATATGTTTCTAAGGTAACCGTATGCAAACGTTCTTTTTGTACGAAATCCTGTTCCTCATGATTGGATATCTCACTTTAAGATCTCCTTTATTTTTCCGACATGCGAACAAAAGTATAACTTTGACTGTTTTGAAAATTTTATTCAAATCAACAGATCGACATGATTCAACCATGTTTGATTTTGTAGATACCAATCGATCGTTTGATTTAGACCTTCTTCAAATGTAACCGAAGGTTTCCATTGAAGTTCATTGGCTATTTTTGTTATGTCCAATGCATATCTTCGATCATGTCCCGGTCGATCTCGGACATATTGAATTAAGTTTTCCGAACTGCCAACATTTCGATGTAATTTTTCATCCATTAGTTGACATAGTAGTTTCACTAAATCGATATTCTGATATTCATTTTGTCCACCGATATTATACGATTGACCAATTCGACCTTGGTGAAACACCAAATCAATCGCCTGAGCGTGATCGACGACATACAACCAATCTCGCGTGTATTTTCCATCACCATAAATCGGTAAATTCTCCTCCTTGAGAATCTTTTTAATCATCAATGGAATTAATTTTTCAGGATGTTGATTTGGCCCGTAGTTATTCGAACAATTGCTTATCAAATACGGAACTCGGTATGTATTTCCGTACGATCGAACGAGATGATCCGATGCAGCTTTCGATGCTGAATACGGTGATTGAGGATTATACGGACTCGTTTCCGAGAATAAACCAACGTCTCCTAATGATCCATAAACTTCATCAGTTGAGATATGATAAAAACGTTTATTGTCCAAATTATCTTTCCAATATTTTCTTGCCATATCTAATAAGTACGCAGTTCCAAGAATATTAGTTTGTAGAAAAGAATGCGGATCATCAATAGATCGATCGACGTGACTTTCAGCAGCTAAATGGATAATTCCATCGATTGGATACTGGTCAAATACATTCTCAATATCCTTGATATTGTTTAAATCACCTTGAATAAACACATAATTCGGTTTTTCTTGAATATCTCGAAGATTTGCGAGATTTCCAGCATAAGTCAACGCATCGAAATTAATTATCCGATAATGCGGATATTTAGTCACAAATAATCGAACGACATGTGATCCGATAAATCCGGCACCACCCGTTATCAAAATAGTTTTGTCCATATTAAACCGAATATACTTTTTCTCGTTCCTTTCGGTTGGACACTTTCATTCGCCAATAAATAAACGAAGAATAGAAAACAAAACAACATATGTGACATCGTTCTTACTTGAAACNCAGGCCCGGTTATCGTTACACCTCATTTTCACCAGACCCGGTTATTGTTTTACACCGGTTAACCGTCTACGGTTAAACGGTGAATTACCGTTACCGTTGCACCCCTAAGTGACAGAGCATGATGAAGGTGAACATTGATGATAATAGGATGAATAAGTTTTGTTTGTTGACCATTGTTCAGTGAAAGAGCAGCTCATCAATTGATTGATTGTCGTATTGAGTGAGAAACGACTGGATGCTGTCGAAAGAGGAATCGACAAATTTTGAGAATTTGTAAATTGATGAAGCAGGTCGAGGCATGATTGATTATAAAAACATTCGAGAGTTGATAAACGAAACGATTCGCTTGGTAAACATCCTATTTTCAATCCTTGAACTGGAATTACCTTCGACGACTCTATGAAAGTTGCTTGAGTTGTGCAATTTGAGAACAATCCACACGAGCAATTATCATCATAAATCATTGCTTCAGTGTACGCATAACTCCAACTAGGAGAGTTTAACAAAGCGAGATATCGGAAATTTGTTCCATATGTTGTCATAAAAGCATTTCCATGATTCACTGTTCGAATCATGAAAAGAAAACGAGAAAATAGAATTGGTGCATTGGTTTCACTTTGTTTAATTAACGTGTCAACACGATGGTGAAATTCTTCGTTAGAGAGAAGTTCAACCGTGACTAATAATGATATGAGTAACTCATTAATAGCATTGTGAACAGTTTGTTGAGACAAATGACATAAACCTTGAAGATATTGAATGTGAGCAGAAAGAAATCGACGATAATCATTTTGTGCATAGATAGACAAATTAGCGGCAAAGTCATTTGTGAGATTATCTCGCCATTCATTCGATACAAATGTACTTGAACAGATCTATATATAAAAACAAACAAAATTGCCATGCCTTATGCATATGAACATCATCATAAAGTAAGTTTCACACTGAAAACATCAAATCTTATCGTACCGGGTGAAAGACTGGTTGAATTTCAACGTATGCACTATACGGTGATGCTATTTGAGAACATGAACACTTTAATTTATTACCATACAGTTGTTGTAAACGTTCATAAGAAGCAAACGTTGGTTGATCAAGTGTTTTGGTTAGGTTATGCGTTCGAATAATCATATAGAAGATTAGAATTGCACAACTGGCGAGATACAAGAAAAAATGAAGACGCGTTGCCCATCGACTATAGCATCTGACTGTTTCTCGATCAATATCACTTCCGAAATCACGCGATGAATACATATTGAGCTGAAGTAATTTCATTGCTAAGAACTTTAATAATTTTCTTATTGTCATTTTTAATCGATTAACAAAAGTCCCAAGACCTAAAAAGAAAATCAACTCGGAAAATCTGTTCTCAGATGAAGTTTTACACATCGAATAACTGCTGGAAGACATCTCATATGAATATCTGATTTACTTTGTGATCTTTGTTGTTTTTTGTTGTTTTTACACCTTACAATCAATCGAAGAATGAGTTTAACAAGTTGAGGAGTAATAATTCGCAAAGAAAACATAATACTACCAATCATTGATATTAACTTAACCATCACTCCGAGAAAATTCTGCGTTCGTATCTTTTGAGAATATGTACAATGCGTCGGTGCGCAGAATTCAAAAAATGCTTCATATATTGTCGATGAACTCCATTGTTCGATCATTATTTGCTTGAATAGATCGGAAACAGTGGCATTTCGAGAATATCGAGTCATTGACGGTTCATAAATCAACGGTTTGAAATCGAACAACAATGGTTCGTGTACAGTGGTAATCTGTAGAGTATCCAAAAAGAAAAAGAAACAATCGGAGTCTTCATACAAGCATTCCAGTGACGAAAAACGAAGAGAATCAATAGCTAAACATCGTTGAACCCAACCCGGTATTGAATGAAACAGAACCGTATTTGAGTTAGTCGTACTGTTGAAAACATCTTCATATACGCCGATAGGTGTTTCACAATGCGCAGTTGTAGCACAAACACATGTCATCTGCTTTGATCTGATATTTCGAATTCCATTTAATTGATATTGAAACTAAATATTAAGAAATTCGAAGAACATATAGACGCAGTTCTTGATACGTCAAAAGAAAGACATTTTCTGCAGAATATTAACTTACATTTCTCAGTTGAATGAAATTCGAATCATTAGTTATTACACTGTTGATTAGATTGACATTATGAGAAAAGTCATCGAGTATTTCAATTGATTTCAGATACAACTGATCAATTTGCATTAATAGTTGTAAAACATCCGACATTAAGCCAAAATTATAAACTGTTGATTGACGAAATTGATTGAAACTTGCATTAACTTGTTTGTAAAATTCGGTTTCGTTCATTACAGAAGAAACCACAAACATTTGAGAAAGATAACGAATAATCGCATCAGCAATCGTCGTACGTGCCAAGTGACACAAATCGGACAGGAACTGGAATTGCAAATATACGCGATGACTCCGCGCACTACCATGGAGTGCATTCGAATCATCCGCCAACACCCTAATCCAATTCGGATGAACGAAGCCACTCGAACATATTTGATGAAAACGAGGAGATAACGAGAGAAATTGTCCATAAGGAATTGATTGTTTTACACATGGACAGCGAAGCGTACTCGCATATAAATCTTCCAGTGATTGATAGACTGCCATTGACGAATTCGTAATGGCTACTGTTCGTGTTTCACTGTGCAATGATGTCAATAGACAGAGTATACAGATGGAAACTATAAATGATAAAGATTTTCTTTTCGAATGAATTCCAAAGCTTACCGATAAGTAAAATCACATAAACACGTGTGATGATTCTCTGCAATTTGATACTCTCTTCCGTTCGGTCATTGATCTGCTTGAATAAATTGAATATTTTTATTGCTTGGACAAGTCTCGAGACACTATTTTTTTGTTCGACTACAAATCCAACCATAGTGTATGAATATCACATCGAAATCTATACCTGTTGAATTACGGTGTGTGCTTTTCGAGCAACATTTCCATTTCACGAGGATATCAATAGATAAAGAAGAGACAATACGAAAGATAATGACTAATCCACCATAAAGACTAATGAAAATTGTCAATGCATGAATGGTTTCTGTTCTTTCGATTGTCGAATATATACACATTGATGGAGAACATTCGAGATAATATTTTTCATAATCGATTTCTGTTGACCAATTTCGAACGAAAAGATCATTCAAATATTCATAAACAGATCTACTAGTTCGATCTTCTGAAGATAAAGATGAATTATATGGATTGAAATTAATCTAAACAGAATAGAGAAACACATACAACGCAGAACATGGATCTATATTGAAGACAAACCTGTGTTAGCTTTGGAAAATAGCTGAACAATAATTGAAGGCAATGTATTTCGTATAGACAATCTAATGTGCTTTGAAGAAGTGCTTCAACAGGAGTACATGCTGTGAAAAAACCATTGACAATGGTCGAATTAGGTAAAAGCACCATTTTTGATCGAATTCCTTCGTCCATTAATTCAGGAAGCAGTCGATTGAGAGTGGCGTTCATTATTACTACAGTTTCGCTGCATTTCTCACCCGGTGTGTAGTTAATCAAATAAGATACTTCTAATCCAAAAAGAGAAGTATGATTAAGATCGCCGAATGTTAAAATTATGAAGTTTGTATTGAGAGCCGAAACAAAAAAGTGTTTGTTATTCGTATTTTGTAAATAATTGAGAAATGTCATCATGCGAGACGTTGCACTATTCTTTAGATTTTCAATTCTTTTATTAATATCAACTCGGATTTGCGTTTGAGTAGAAAGATAAAGAGTTACAACTTCATTGTTGCCAATGTCACTGAGAGTTTGAGAAATAATTTCATTTGAAAGCGAACAAAAACTCGATAATAATTCAAACTAAAATTCGACACGTTGAAAATTAAGCAAAATGTAAGTTAAAAAAAAGTCTTCTAATTTACTTGAGAATATGCTGTTGTTCGAAAATCCCAAACACCAAATTGACTTGCATTCGCAAAATACAATGCTTCCGTCCACTTTGGATCAATGAATATACTCGAACATATCGAATGCATCGTCACATTGTTCGAAGTAATGTTTCGATACGGTATTCTTATTGTTGAACATGGACATGACAGAGTTTCATGATGTTCAACATAAAGTTGTTCGAAATATTGAAGCGTTATGTTCGACACACTGACTGTTGTCGATTGAATTTTCACCAAATTTATATAAAACAAGATGTAGAGACACACTAAAACGAAACAGTTCTTTCGTTTAAAAGACAAAATTCATCACAACACACAATCAAACTGTTTAGACGTTTTGAGAAGAATCTTTACAACTTCTGTATAATATTTACCTGCAAGCAGAACGATATATAACCAAGTTTTGTATTTTTGATGCCTGAGAGTTACAATTGGATCATGAACAATCTCATCATAGTCATTTTCTTCTAACATGAAAAGATTGTAATTAATCACTTTTTTGTAAAACCATATCAGAAAACTTTTCAGCTTCATTATCATTGGATTGAAGAAATGCGTGTTTCGAGATATTTCTCTTATCCTTTGAGTAAGTCAATAGCTTTTCTGGCTGAAATAGGTCATTTGCATTAAGCTGCACTTCCGCCGTTATAATCAACAGGTTTAGATAAGAAAAACAAAATATCTGAAACGATGTTCCTGTGAAAAAGTTTATTCAATATAAATTTCATCTGTTCACGGATTTTAAGCAACTCCGTTTCAGATTGTTAACACTACACCATTGAAATTCAGTTGGATTTCGTCAAGACGTTTCATCGAGTTTATTCATTAAGAATACAAACGTATATATTCATTGTACTAACATTTTCACATACTTTTAAGGTAATTCAATGACTTTTGAGAAAACAGATGCACTTGTAAATTGTCAATATTATCTTTTTAATATATATATTTCATTTAGTTTTTCTCCGCAACTAATTGTGCTAATAATATCCTTGAAAACTTTGATTTTATACGTTTTTCTATTTTTTCGACATGCGAACAAAAGTATAACTTTGACTGTTTTGAAAATTTTATTCAAATCAACAGTTCGACATGATTCAACCATATTTGATTTTGTAGATACCAATCAATCGTTCGATTTAGACCTTCTTCAAATGTAACCGAAGGTTTCCATTGAAGTTCATTGGTAATTTTTGTTATATCCAAAGCATATCTTCGATCATGTCCCGGTCGATCTCGGACATATTGTATTAACTTTTCCGAACTGCCAACATTTCGATGTAATTTTTCATCCATTAGTTGACATAATAATTTCACTAAATCAATATTCTGATATTCATTTTGTCCACCGATATTATACGATTGACCAATTCGACCTTGATGAAATACCAAATCAATCGCTTGAGCGTGATCGACGACATACAACCAATCACGTGTGTACTTTCCATCACCATAAATCGGTAAATTCTCCTCCTTGAGAATCTTTTTAATCATCAATGGAATTAATTTCTCAGGATGTTGATTTGGCCCGTAATTATTCGAACAATTGCTTATCAAATATGGAACTCCGTATGTATTTCCATATGATCGAACGAGATGATCCGATGCAGCTTTCGATGCTGAATACGGTGATTGAGGATTATATGGACTCGTTTCCGAGAATAAACCAACGTCTCCTAATGATCCATAAACTTCATCAGTTGAGATATGATAAAAACGTTTATTTTCCAAATTATCTTTCCAATATTTTCTTGTCATGTCTAATAAGTATGCCGTTCCAAGAATATTAGTTTGTAGAAAAGAATGCGGATCATCAATAGATCGATCGACATGACTTTCGGCAGCTAAGTGGATAATTCCATCGATTGGATACTGGTCAAACACGTTCTCAATATCCTTAATATTGTTTAAATCACCTTGAATAAACACATAATTCGGTTTTTCTTGAATATCTCGAAGATTTGCGAGATTTCCAGCATAAGTCAATGCATCGAAATTAATTATCCGATAATGCGGATATTTAGTCACAAATAATCGAACGACATGTGATCCGATAAATCCGGCACCACCCGTTATCAAAATAGTTTTGTCCATATTAAACCGAATATACTTTTTCTCGTTCCTTTCGGTTGGACACTTTCATTCGCCAATAAATAAACGAAGAATAGAAAACAAAACAACATATGTGACATCGTTCTTACTTGAAACTTCGCTCCGTCGGTATGAAAGGAATAGTCCTTGCCGGCGGTTTAGGTACACGTTTATATCCCTTAACAAAAGTCCTTTCAAAACATCTTTTACCGGTTTATAACAAACCAATGATTTACTACCCAATATCGATTCTTATGGCGATTGGAATTCGAGACATAATGATTATAATCAAAGAAGAAGATTATGAATTATATCGAAACTTATTAAAAGATGGAAATCAATTTGGTTGTTGTTTGAAGTATCAGATTCAAAATCAACCAAATGGAATTGCACAAGCATTTGTTCTCGCCGAAGACTTTTTAGGCAATGAAAATGTTGCATTGATTCTCGGTGATAATTTATTTTATCACGAAGATCTTTTGCATCAATTACGAACATTAACGAATGTCGATGGAGCGCAGATTTTTGCTTATGAAGTGTCTGATCCACATCGTTATGGAATTGTTGAACTTAATGACGATCATCGACCGGTTTCAATCGAAGAAAAACCGTCAGAACCGAAATCGAATTATGCCATTACAGGTTTGTATTTTTATGATAATGATGTTGTTCAAATCGCGAAAAGTCTACGACCTTCACATCGAGGTGAATATGAAATCACTGATGTCAATCGGGTTTATTTGGAGAAGAATAAACTTCGCGTTCATTTGTTAAATAAAGACACAGTTTGGTTTGATATGGGAACATTTCAATCGTTGAATGATGCGTCGAATTGCATTCGTTCAATTGAAAATCAAAGACATATCTCAATCGGCTCGATTGAATTAGTTGCTTTTATGATGAAATATATCGATAGGGAACAATTTAATAGATTATGTGAATCTTTGACTAACGGTGAATATGGTTCAGAACTGAGACGAGTTCTGAATAAATAAATTCGATTATTCTTTTCTTCCTTGTCTTATTCTTATGGAGAAACCAAAAGTAAATCATTGTTGAGTATATTATTGAAGCACGCCATGCAATAGACGACTTTTCATGATGTTTCCTGGAGACCTTTTGACCAAGTTTGTACTTTAATTAATTTCTTATTATGCATCTATGGCATATGTAATAGGAACGGATGTGGTGATGTCATACCTAATTGACTTCCACCACATTGTTGGTTTCTTTCCCTGTAAACATTGAGTATGTATAAAAATGAATATACTTAGTTGACATTGTCAATGGAGATGGTGAATTGCACTAAAAATGTAAGAACTGTGGGAACTATATTTTCTGTTGTCACTGTGTGCAAAAGGGTCATTATAAAAATCATCCAGCGAACCATTCACTGGTTCGTCATACGCGCATTGGGTTTACAAGAACATCGGCATTTTTTGTGATATTTGTTTGGAAAGAGACTTTTCGGAAAAACGATATGAATGTCAAACATGTCTTGCTGCGATCAGTTTCGCAAGTTCTTTGAACGGATTCTTTGAAACTTCAAGAACTGATCAATACTATTTCCGATTCTGATCGTTTGAACTCGAATCAGTTGTCCAGTACGATGTAGAGCGCGTTTTTGCATGTGTTTAAATGATTTAGAAAAAGATTTTTAGTACTACTTTTGAATTTGTCGATTGTCAATCCTGCTCTCTGACTGCCATCGAGGATAATAAAAACCTTTTAGTTGAGCAGAAGAAGCAGCTAGTTAGAACAGCGATATATCTATACATTCAAATACAACAATGCATAGAAAACCAAAAGAAATCGAAAATCTTTCGTCAAAATATAAATGTAGTTAAGATGTTTGTAAATAAATAGTCAAACTATCAATTCCCTTCTTTGCAATATAAAAGTCCATTTTACCGTTGTTACTGTAATCAGCCAAGACAATAAAAAAAAACAGGTGAGAACCATACTCTAATACTTCAAGCATAACATTATCAAAAATTTCATTGTCATGACCTAAAAGTAAGCCAAAATTGTTGTCGTTGTAATTGACAACAATAATATCAAGCTTTCGGCCGTTGTTGAAATAATCGATAGTAACTGAGTATGGAGATGATACTGGACCCGTCGAGTAGGTTGTTTGGTTCGTAAACGAGAACTTTTCAATTCCAAGAAAGACATTGATACTATCAGTGCCTGAGTTACCGATAACAACATCCGGATGACTATCACGATTAAAATCATTGACCACACACCTTCGTCTGCTGCTACAGATCATAAGAAAGTCGAGTCGATCGAATAAGTCATTGCATTTGTAAAGTAAGTTACCATTACCATATTTGAACAACTTGACTCGACAATAAACAGCAAAGAATTTTACGAAAGAAAAGAAACGAGATTTATGATAAAAATTCCGTGAGATTTTCTCATTTTCAAACAAATAGTGTTCTTTTACACGCCAATTTCTTCCAATTGGTTTATTCGCAACGGTTTTCGTCAACCCCACATTCACGGTATTCAACTCTACCTGCACAAAGAAAATTCAAACGATCATATTTCGAAAACATTATCATACCTCATTTATATTTATCATTCAATCGTTCACTTCGCTTCTAAATTAATAAGCGACATCTGATTTTTACCCATGCACTATGTCACTCAGTATTTCTTTTCGCTTAATTATATGCCCATTAAGTGTAAGTATAGCAGACAAATTTTTATTTTGCTTTCGCGTCTCATTTGATACTATCACGAGGGCAATCAAACCGAAAATATTCATTAGCATCAGTAGGAGAATGCACTGTTTTATAATTAGATCACTTTCAATCATTGAAATTTATTTTAGCAAAAAGAAAAACAAACATGTGGAGCGAGAGAGGGAGAGAAAAAAAAATAGGCAAATTTCGTTCTTGCATTTTGTAATAAATTCACCTAGGCCGTTTCGATTTATCTGTTGTTGTGCACCAAATATGACGAGTTTTGATCAAGTTTCTTTGTCGAATCTTCATTACCACAGTTTCGATTGAAACTGTCACCGGTCCCAACTGAAAGTTCGTGTGCGAACCCGAACTTTCTTTTATCCGACTGACAAAATGAACCTAACATATAAACAATTATATACAGATGATATCAGAACGAAATGAAAGAGAAGAACAAAAGAAGAAAGCAAAAGATGTGATATGAAAAGATCGATAGGAAATCTAACGAGGTTTGAGCATGGTCCAATCGAAGAGATAATCGTAAGTGTAGCCATGTCGATGGAATAAATTACGAAATAATTCTCGTAAATGTCTAAAAATTCAATCAAATTTGAGTATCACAAAGCAAAACAGAATACATACGAGTAATCAGGTTTATCATCAAAACGTAATGAACGACAGTAGGTAAGATACGACGAGAACTCCGCTGAAAAGAAGAGAATCAGTGAAATTTCATTAGTAAAACAGAAAAATCATTCTTACCTGGAAAACCTTTACATAGTTCGGCAGGTGATGTAGACATCTTCTTCTCACTGATTCGTTCGTATTTTTGACGTTTACTGACAGATTTCAAACCTTGCCACTAAAATGTCAATCGAACTGTCAAAGTAACATTTGTCAATTCGTCAATGCATACCGGAAGACTACCGCGATTGAAATACATCCACACATAACCAAGCGATTCCAGATCATCACGACGACTTTGTTCGATACCGAGATGTGTATTGATTGAAGCATAACGTGCAGTACCTGTTAAATTCTTATCTTCTCGATAAGGAATATGTTGATGTGTACGAGTATCTCGATATCTCTTTGCTAAACCGAAGTCGATGATATAAACATAATTCGTTTTTCGACCGAGACCCATCAAGAAATTATCTAAAAAACGTGACATCTATGCAATCAGAGATCGGATGAAGTTTTACCGGGTTTTAAATCTCGATGGATGAAATTTTTTGAATGTATGAAATCCACTCGGTTGATCTAAACAATTCGAGAGTATAAAATTGAATATGAAGATGAAATGTTTTTCAAACCATTTGTTCAGCTAACATGAGAACAGTTTTTAAAGAGAATTTTCTTTGACAGAACACGAATAGATCTTCTAATGACGGTCCGAGTAGATCCATAATCAGAACATTAAAATCTCCTTCGACTCCAAACCATTTTACCGATGGAACTCCTACTCCATTTTGCATTATACGATAGATTTTTGATTCAATATGCAATTGTGGATGTTTGGTACGAACATATTCGAGTTTAATCGCGACTTCTTCATCCGAATTGATATTTGTGCCGAGATAGATATCTCCGAATGATCCCGAACCTATCTTTCGTCCAACGCGATACTTCCCGCCAACACGTAATTCCATTGCTCTACGAAAAGAAAGAAATCCTTTTTCAATTGATGTCAAGTACTTGGTCAATGTGAATTGACTAACATCTTCGGCATATTCAATTTCAACTTCGAATCTGTATTCTTGTTAAGTTAACTAACCATATTTATGATTTGTTTTCGGTATGAATATTTCTATGACGTAATTAATTAACATTCATATAGAGAAGAAATTGTTCCACATACATCAGTATCAAATTCAATTTTAACGAAACATTTTGCCACAAACAACTGGTTGACGTCAGTTTGAAAGCAAATTTTTCCTCATTATTTCTTTTTGGAGCACATTTTTGAACGTTTTTTTAATTAGATGCAATCAAGGAAAATGTCTATTCAATTGATTTTTAATGACAAGGGTAAGGTTGACAATTTATTTCAGCGTTTGCTACACCATTCATTGATGAAAAAGACAGCGGCAATAAAAATAACATTATCGGACTTCTAGAATTAGAAAAAGGAAGTGATTAACGAAGTTTCTCCCTATAAATGATATGAGTGTGTCTTAAGTATTCCATTGAGAGAGTAACGTATAGGCGAATACAAATAGCTTCCTCTTCGGCATATATGCAGTCCCAAGAAATAAATAACCAGAGAACCACCATCGATATATTCAATAATTTGAACGGGTTCGATGACAGTATTGTTCAATCAGTTGAAGAACTAGAAATTCCATCTTGCTCAAGAGAAGGTGGACAACGATCAGGTAGATATATTTTCTTGAAGTTCTATTGAATTTACCTTGTTTGTATCAAGAAATAATACGACATGATCTCTTCAATTCTTATAATTCTCTGCCTGAGAGTAATCAATACCAACCAGAACGACGATGTATGATCATTTCCACCTTTGAATTTTTTTCACACAAATCTTCTTTTAGTCGACGTTGCTCTTCGTCATATTGCCGATAAATATGAAATTAGAGAACAATTCAGCCAGAAGCTTCCTCTACTTGAACATTACAAAATCATTATCGTCTGTGATGATTCGGGTTCAATGAAAACACCTGTTGAGCACACAAATGAAACACGATGGGATGAACTTTGTAAAATAGTCAAAACCATCCTGGAAATCGCCGTGATTTTTGACTCAAATGGTGTCGATATTCATTTTCTCAATCGTTCACCAATGCTTCACGTCACAGATCCAACACTAATTGATGAACAGTTTTCTATACCACCTCGTGGCTTCACGCCCTTAGTTCCTGTTCTCACACGAATCTTTTCATCACCAGAAGCTCAGCGTGGAAGAGACAAGAAGTTCCTCGTGTTCGTTGCAACCGATGGAACACCCACTGATAACAAAGGTAATGTCAACATTGATCAACTGGAGGACGTGATGACTCGAGTACGCAATGCTGAGACAACCCATGTTATGTTTCTGATATGTACAGATGATCCTGCCTGTGTCGAATATTTAGTTGGTTTTGATAAAAGAATGGCTAACGTTGATGTGACTGATGATTTTTTCACCGAAAGGGAGAAAGTATGGAAGAAGAACGGTCCGGCCTATCCGTTTTCCAGAGGTGAATATATAGCGAAAACGTTACTTGGTGCGATAGATCCAGAGATAGATGCTATCAATGATACGCCTTAGTTTTACTGCATTAGACGGTCATGTTCGATGTTTTGCATACTATACTCTTATTCGTAATGATGACTGTTGTTGCTTAAAATAATAAAACTGTAAATAAATGTCTAGATTTATATGAACTACTGGTCATATCTCACTGTGAATATTTTTCGTTTTGGGTTTCTTTTCATTCTATCACTCGATATTCTCATATAAATACTCGAATTATAACTTCTGCGCCTCTCGATTATGTTGTGCTCTAGTGCATCATATAATTGCTTATTAATTTCATGTTGATGCACGTGGAGAAAATGGTATGGCGAATCGATAATTTAGATGAGAGAAAGGAAATGAAAAAGAGCAAAATTTTTTCAAGGTAGGTTTAGTCTTTCTTCTCATCATTTCAAAATATTTCGTATCACTTCATAACGCGAACGAAAATAAATGTATAAGCCAATAAAACATTCTCATCAATCATCCGGTCGTTGGAGTCCCTTTGAACGACTGGATAACAGTGATTTGCCACTAGAGAAAATTCAACCACCTACCATGGAAGCAGGTAACTCATAGTTCCTCCAAATTTTATATTGAACACTTTTTTCTGAAGGTATTCCGATGTATGCAACCAATTCTTCAGAATGTTTTTCATATCAACAGAGACAACAATGTATGATCATTTCCACCTTTGAATTTATTTCATACAAATCTCCTTTTAGTCGAGGATGCTCTTCGTCATATTGCTGATAAGTATGAAATTAAAGAGCAATTCAGCCAGAAACTTCCTCTACTTCAAGATTACAAGATCACCGTCGTCTGTGATGATTCAGGTTCAATGCGAACACCTGTTGATCACACAGGCAAAACACGATGGGATGGACTTCGCGAAATCGTCAAAGTCATCCTGGAAATTACCGTGATTTTCGACTCAAATGGTGTTGATATTCATTTTCTCAATCGTCCACCAATACTCCGTGTGACTGATCCAACAGTCATTGATGAACAGTTTTCTATACCACCTCGTGGCTACACGCCCTTAGTTCCAGTTCTCACACGAATCTTTTCATCGCCAGAAGCTCAGCGTGGAAGAGACAAGAAGGTCCTCGTGTTCATTGCCACAGATGGAACGCCGACTGATGCCAGGGGTAACGTTAATATTGATAAACTGGATGAAGTGATGACTCGAGTACGCAATGCTGAAACAACGCATGTGATGTTTCTGATATGTACAGACGATCCTGCATGTGTCGCATATTTAGTTGATTTTGATGAAAGAATGGCTAACGTTGATGTGACTGATGATTTTTTCACCGAAAGGGAGAAAGTATGGAAGAAAAACGGTCCGAACTACCCGTTTTCCAAAGGTGATTATATAGCAAAAACGTTACTTGGCGCGATAGATCCAGAGATAGATGCTATCAATGATACGCCTTGGTTGTAACAGAACTACTTATGGTGATCACTTGTTAATCTAAGTTTTCTTTTAATAAATAAAGCTATCTGTTTGTGTCTCATTAAATTAATTTTGCATGTTCAAATAACACTAATAAGTCCGTAAAGTAAGTATTTGTTTTGCTCAATCGATTTCATGACAAGATAAGAGCCATATTATGCGTAATTTCTATTTTATGACGAATAGTGACATTAGCTGTCGATATTTTTTCGCCACTTGATTATTTACCTTCGTATTTCTTCTCCGACGAGCACAGTTTATCTAAAAGTATGCTATATCTTTTCATCATTTTTGTTTTTAATGCGTCAATGCGATTGATTGATTAAAGAACGAAAGATGAGTGAGAAAGATATAAATAATTCAATGAGATTGCATCACTTCTTATATCATTTTAGTATTCATAGACGTTTTCAATGCTGACTGAAGTTTATTGTAGCAAATGCAGCAATGCATCGACGAGTAAATGTCTTGGGTGTTCGGAAATCTTTTGTTTAAATCATTTTTTGAGGCATCGAGAAGAACTAGACGTCCAATTGGATCCGATCAAATCAGATTGTGATGACTTTGAAGAAAAATTCTATGAATCTACCCAAAATAGAGAAGAAGAAGATCGTGCGATACAATCGATTGACCAATGGGAAGACAATTCAATCAGACTTATTCAAGAATGTGCAAATTATTGCAGACAGAGTTTAAACCGATACCGAGAAGAAGGTTTCAATGAAATAAAGTCGAATTTCACTGAAATAACTTTTCAATTGAAGTCGTTTCGAGAAACTCGGAATTTTCACGAACAACATCTACGAAAACTAAGAGAACAGCTGGAAATATTACGAAAACAACTTCGAACTCCATCGGTTCCTACCATTCAGCGGCATTCACGATTATTCGTTGACCATATATCACTTACTCTACCATACGGTAAATTTGTCCCGAGGTCATTTTCGAAAATGAGACTTTTTGAAATATTTTAGAACGATTATTCTCAACAAAAGCAATTCCACTCAGTGCAAAATGGGAACAAAATGGTTTAATCATTGCTGGAGGAAATGGAAATGGAAAACAATTGAATCAACTTAATCGTCCTTTTGATGTTTACTTCAATCCCAGCGATCAAACGATGTATATCTCTGATACATTAAATGATCGTATTGTTCGATGGAAATACGGTGAAAGTACTGGGTATATCATTGCTGGTGGGAATGAGAATGAAGACGAATTCGATTCATTAATATGTGCAGCGTCAGTTGCTGCTCAGGAAAATAGAAGTAGAGTGAATTTATTAGTGTCCCCATCGTCAGTCATTGTTGACGAACGAAATGATTCACTGATTATTTGTGATCGAGGACATAGTCGAATCGTACAATGGGATCGTCAGAATAGTTTAATGAAAACGATTGTATCAAATATAAGTGGTATAGGCTTAACCATGGATATTCATGGAAATCTATACGCATCAGATACAGTTAATCATGAAGTGAAGCGATGGAAACGAGGCGATGCGGATGGAGTGGTTGTGGCTGGTGGCCATGGAATGGGTTGTGCTTTGAATCAACTTAATTATCCTAGTTATATATTTGTTGATGAAGACTTGTCTGTATATGTCTCCGATTCGAATAATGATCGTGTAATGAAATGGGAGAAAGATGCAACTGAAGGAATGATTGTTGCCGGTGGGAATGGACGAGGAAATACCGAGAAGCAACTGAACAGGCCGCACGGTATTGTAGTTGATCGTTTACGTAATGTTTATGTAGCTGATCGAGACAATTATCGAGTTGTATGTTGGCCAAACGGATCGCAAAAGGGTCATGTTATTGTCGGAGGAAATGGGAAAGGCAATCGAGCAGATCAATTAGATCAAATTCACGGTTTAGCATTCGATCAACAGAAAAATCTCTGGGTTACTGATTGCGGTAATCATCGAATACAAGTATTTAAATTTCTGGGTCCAGGTTTGAGCATAATATCAACTCAGTTTTGATTTTTCTCTTATTTACACATTAATGCACTCAAAATCAGCATTGAAGATAAACAAAATATCATATATGTGGCTGTCTAATTTCGTAATTTCATCATAAATCTGATTCTCAACTAAGAATTCGTGATTCTTCAGTCGATCTACTTTCAGCTTCTTTTTAATTGATAAGTTCTATCAGCATACACTGAAAGCTATGTCATGTCGACAAGTTGCTTTCCTCTTGATTTAATCTGAATCAGTTCAGATCGGCATTCTATGTTGTTTTGTAGATAGTGATCCAAATACAATGTCGCAGCAGTCGACCTCCTGGAATGGAATGCCGCGCATCAGTGTTGACTCTTTGTGTTTATATTTACAATAACATAATTTCAACGGCGGAAAATTGCACTACAAATCAGTCATATGTAATTGTTTTTGTATACAAGCTATATGCATCGTAAAAACTCTATTAATTAGAATGAAGGGAAAAGGTGAGAGTATACATTTGCTTCTGACAGTATTTGAAATGCAGTGAAGTACGTACTTTATTTCTGAGGCCTTGTGGTTTTATGCTTGATACTAGAAGTAAAGAAACGTCAGGAAGCATATAAGTATTTTTCTAGAGTATGCAAAGAGTTCGTTTGATCAGATTTATCTTCGAACTCGTGCGAGATATTGTTGCGACAATATTCGGTAGAAAATGTCACTACAGATGGATTAGCTCTTCAGAAAGTATCATGTAAACGACTGAATGAACAGATAGACGGACTGACTCTAACAGCGCATTCATCTTTCGAGCATACTAAAGAAAGCAAGAGATTTCAGATCTGTTGTTGATATGTGAACTATCTTCGATTAAACCTTGAAATAAAAAAATAGTTGTACTTTTTTTTTAAATTAGACTTCCACACTTTGCACGATACAGGAGGACATTTAGAATTACTTTGATAACATTACCCAATATAGAACGATGACGTAAGCCAAATTCACTTTGGTCTTCCTATTGGTATTTATTTTCTAGATCTCTCCCTCATCTTGATCTATATCTGTACATCTAGATAATCACCATGCCAAGTTTGATGATCAAAGATACAGTATAGATTAACGATTATAACAAAAAGTCGCCTAAATAAAAATCACCCAGGTTCTCTTCCTGGCCTTTCTCTATGTCTGAGCAACCAAAGTCGAAAGTTTGGTAATCTAAGCGATAGCAGAAACTGAATACATAGCGAACAGACAGACACACGTTCTACTTTATACAACTTGTATCTGGGTGAGGTTCACCCAAGTGCTTCACAATGACCCTTCTCAATGATGACAACTTTTCTATGGTCTTTTGGTAATTCTAAGCAATCACTACGGGCGTACTGGTGATGATATACATATTGTAGGGATTGATAAATCGAAAAAAGCTCAATGGGATGACTTTCACCCAAATACCTTTATCTGATCCTTTGAAGAATGGCAGTTGAGTGTTAGTCTATTTGTGCGCTCAAACAATCACTCTAGAAGGAGGGCGAGGACAAGATTAAGAGAAAATGTTCACATGTATATTCCCGAAGACTTTCGTACGCTCGCTGCCGTGGTGGTTTTTGGAGTGTGTAAAATTCTCGGAACTGAAGTATCTTTGTTACCAAAATATCGCTCGGTAAGATCGTCTTATCTGATGTTTACTTTGCTTGTCTTTCGTGTTGTATCATCTATCTGACTATTTTATCTGCGACACGTAAGTGTCTGTCTCTTTCTCTCTTTAAAATGATAATAGCGTTCTCGTTTGTTCTATTTAAAGAGATTCGATAAAGCCTTCATTCAGACAGTTTTTAACCATTTGAAAAAAAGCAATGAAGCTATTTTATTGCTGTGTAATATTGTTTCTTTCGTCTCGATGTCAAGGAGATGAGAAACCTTTGAAAGTAGACATTTATCCAGGCTTCGGTTGGGATCATCTACGGTTTATGGATATGAGTCCTATATTTGCCGTATCAAACTTTTAACAACTCTGCGGCGTTTCAATCATGTATACAAATCATCCCTATACTAGAGGATAAAATTCAATTAGATTCAGAACTGTTTGATACGTTCAATCTACATACAAGCGATTATTCCTCGAACTTTGTCGGTGGCGGGGGCCTCAGTTTGGGATTCTTTAAAATTGGTGGTTCATATTCGCAAGAATACAAACAAGTCAAGATGCGTCAGGGAAAGGAAAAAACAGTGACTCTTCGAAACGAATTCAATCATATATTAGTGGATGTTATCCTTGANCTTATGGCGATTGGAATTCGAGACATAATGATTATAATCAAAGAAGAAGATTATGAATTATATCGAAACTTATTAAAAGATGGAAATCAATTTGGTTGTCGTTTGAAGTATCAGATTCAAAATGAACCAAATGGAATTGCACAAGCATTCGTTCTCGTAGAAGACTTTTTAGGCAATGAAAATGTTGCATTGATTCTCGGTGATAATTTATTTTATCACGAAGATCTTTTGCATCAATTACGAACGTTAACGAATGTCGATGGAGCGCAGATTTTTGCTTATGAAGTGTCCGATCCACATCGTTATGGAATTGTTGAACTTAATGACGATCATCGACCGGTTTCAATCGAAGAAAAACCGTCGAAACCGAAATCGAATTATGCGATTACAGGTTTGTATTTTTATGATAACGATGTTGTTCAAATCGCGAAAAGTCTGCGACCTTCACATCGAGGTGAATATGAAATCACTGATGTCAATCGGGTTTATTTGGAGAAGAATAAACTTCGCGTTCATTTGTTAAATAAAGACACGGTTTGGTTTGATATGGGAACATTTCAATCGTTGAATGATGCGTCGAATTGCATTCGTTCAATTGAAAATCAAAGATGCATCCCGATCGGCTCGATTGAATTAGTTGCTTTTATGATGAAGTATATCGATAGGGAACAATTTATTAGATTATGTGAATCTTTGACTAACAGTGAATATGGTTCGGAACTGAGACAAGTTCTGAATAAATAAATCTCATTATTCTTTTCTTCATTGTCTTGTTCTTATGGAGAAAACAAAAATAAATCCTTGTTGAGTAGATATTGTTGAAGCACGCCATGCAATAGACGACTTTTCAGGATGTTTCCTGGAAACCTTTTGACCAAGTTTGTACTTTAATTAATTTATTTATTGTTATGCAACAATAGCATATGTAATAGGAACGGACGTGATGTTATACCTAATTGACTTCAATCACATTGTTGGTTTTTTTCTCGGTAAACATTGAATATGTATAAAAATGGGTATAGTTAGTTGACATTGTCAACAGAGATGGCGAATTGCACTATAAATGTAAGAACTGTGAAAATTAGATTTTCTCTCGTCACTGTGTGCAAAGTGGTTGTTATAAAATTCATCCAGCGGATCATTCATTGGTTCCTATCTCTGGTCCGTCAGACGTGCATTGACTTTATAAGAATATCGGCATTTTTTGTGATATTTGTCTGGAAAGAGACTTTTCGGAAAAACGATATTATTGTCAAGCGTGTCTTCCTGCGATCAGTTTCGTAAGTTCTTTCAACGGATTCTTTCGAACTTCAAGAACTGATCAATACTGTTTCTGATTCTGTTCGTTCGAACTCGAATCAATCGTCGATTACAACGTAGAGGGCGTTTTTGCATATGTTTAAATGATTTAGAAAAGGATTTTTAGTACTATCTCTGAATTTGCCAATTGTCAATCCTGTTTTCGGACTGACATCGAGGATAGTAAAAACCTTTTAGTTGAGCAGAAGAAGCAGCTAGTTAGAATGGCGATATATCTATACATTCAAGTACAACAATGCATAGAAAACAAAAAGAAACCGAAATCTTTCGTTAAAATATAAATGCAGTCAACATGTTTGTAAATAAATATTTAAACTATCAGTTCCCTTATGTTCAATAGCAAAGTCCATTTTACCGTCGTTGTTGGAGTCGGCCAAAGCAATAAAAAACAGGTGAAAATCATACTCTAATACTTAAAGCATAACATTATCAAAAGTTCCATTGTCATGACCCACAAGTACGCCAAAGTTGTTGTCGTTATAATTGACAACAATATAATATCAAGCTTTCGGCCGTTGTTGAAATAGTCGATAGTAAC
The DNA here is from genome assembly GCA_905250025.1 of Adineta ricciae. Taxonomy (NCBI): domain Eukaryota; kingdom Metazoa; phylum Rotifera; class Eurotatoria; order Adinetida; family Adinetidae; genus Adineta; species Adineta ricciae. The sequence goes on from CAJNOJ010000277.1 coordinate 122,816, forward strand.
TGAGTATGGAGATGATACTGGACCCGTCGAGTAGGTTGTTTGGTTCGTAAAGGAGAACTTTTCAATTCCGAGAAAGACACTGATACTATCAGTGCCTTGGAGTTACCGACAACAACACGACTCGACAATCAACAGCAAAGAATTTTACTAAAGAGAGAAAACGAGATGTACGATGAGATTTATGATAAAATCAAATTAACAAACCAATTGCGTGAGATTTTCTCATTTTCAAACAGATAGTATTATTTTACACACCAATTTCTTGCAATTGGTTTATTCGCAACGGTTTTCGTCAACCTCGCATTCACGGTATTCAACTCTACCTGTATACAAAGAAAATTCAAAAGATCACGTTTCGAAAACATCATCATACTTCATTCATATAGTTATGATTCAATCGTTCACTTCGCTTCTAAATTAATAAGCGACATCTGATTTTTACCTATGCACTGTGTCACTCAATATTTCTGTTCACTTAATTATATGCCCCATTAGGTGTAAGTACAGCAGACAAATTTTCATTTTGTTTTCGAGTCTCATCTGATACCATCGCGAGGGCAATCAAACCGAAAATATTCATTAGTGTCAGTAGGCGAATGCACTGTTTTATAATTAGATCAATTTCAATCGTTAACGTTTATTTTAGCAAAGAGAAAACCAAACATGTGGAGCGAGAGAGAGGGAGAGAGAGAGAGAGAAAAATAGGCAAATTTCGTTCTTGCATTTTGTAAATTCACCTAGGTCGTTTCGATTTATCTGTTGTTGTGCACCAAATATGACGAGTATTGATCAAGTTTCTTTGTCGAATCTTCATTACCACAGTTTCGATTGAAACTGCCACCTGTCCCAACTGAAAGTTCGTGTGCGAACCCGAACTTTCTTTTATCCGACTGACAAAATGAACCTAACATATAAACAATTATATACAGATGATATCAGAACGAAATGAAAGAGAAGAACAAAAGAAGAAAGCAAAAGATGTGATATGAAAAGATCGATAGGAAATCTAACGAGGTTTGAGCATGGTCCAATCGAAGAGATAATCGTAAGTGTAGCCATGTCGATGGAATAAATTACGAAATAATTCTCGTAGATGTCTAAAAATTCAATCAAATTTGAGTATCACAAAGCAAAACCGAATACATACGAGTAGTCAGGTTTATCATCAAAACGTAATGAACGACAGTAGGTAAGATACGACGAGAACTCCGCTGAGAAGAAAAGAATCAATGAGATTTGATTAGCAAAACAGAAAAGTCGTTATTACCGGGAAAACCTTTACATAATTCGGCAACTGATGTAGACATCTTTTTCTCACTGATTCGTTCATATTTTTGACGTTTACTGACAGATTTCAAACCTTGCCACTAGAATATCAATCGAACTGTCAAACTAACATTCTCAATTCGTCAATTCATACCGGAAGGCTACCGCGATTGAAATACATCCACACATAACCGAGCGATTCCAGATCATCACGACGACTTTGTTCGATACCAAGATGTGTATTGATTGAAGCATAACGTGCAGTTCCTGTTAAGTTCTTATCTTCTCGATAAGGAATATGTTGATGTGTACGAGTATCTCGGTATCTCTTTGCTAAACCGAAGTCGATGATATACACATAATTCGTTTTTCGACCGAGACCCATCAAGAAATTATCTACAAAAAACATGTCATCTATGCAAACAAAGTGATCGGATGAAGTTTTACCGGGTTTTAAATCTCGATGGATGAAATTTTTTGAATGTATAAAATCCACTCGGTTGATCTAAACAATTCGAGAGAATAAAACCGAATATGATGATGAAATGTTTTACAAACCATTTGTTCAGCTAACATGAGAACAGTTTTTAAGGAGAATTTTCTTTGACAGAACACGAATAGATCTTCTAATGACGGTCCGAGTAGATCCATAATCAGAACATTGAAATCTCCTTCGACTCCAAACCATTTTACCGATGGCACTCCTACTCCATTTTGCATTATACGATAGATTTTTGATTCAATATGCAATTGCGGGTGTTTGGTACGAACATATTCAAGTTTAATCGCGACTTCTTCATCCGAATTGATATTTGTGCCGAGATAGATATCCCCGAATGATCCCGAGCCTATCTTTCGTCCGACGCGATACTTCCCGCCAACACGTAATTCCATTGCTCTACGAAAAGAAAGAAATCCTTTTTCAATTGATGTCAAGCACTCGGTCAATGTGAGTTGACTAACATCTTCGGCATATTCAATTTCAACTTCGAGTTTGTATTCTTGTGAAGTTAACTAACCATATTTATGATTTGTTTTCGGTATGAATATTTCTATGACGTAATTAATTAACATCCATATAGAGAAGAAATTGTTCCACGTACATCAGTATCAAATTCAATTTTAACGAAACATTTTGCCACAAACAACTGGTTGACGTCAGTTTGAAAGCAAATTTTTTCTCATTATTTCTCTTTGGAGCACACTTTTGAACGTTTTTTAATTAGATGCAATCAAAGGAAAATGTCTATTCAATTGATTGTTAATGACAAGAGCAATGTTGACAATTTATTTCAGTGTTTGCTACACCATTCATTGATGATATAGACAGCAATAAAAATAACATTAGTGGACTTCTAGAATTAAAAAAAGGAAGTGATCAACGAAGTTTCTCCCTTATAAATTATATGAGTGTGTCTTAAGTACTGCATTGAGAAAGTAACGCATAGGCGAATACAAATAGATTCCTCTTCGGCATATATGCAGTCTTCAGAAATAAATAACCCGAGAACCACCATCGATATATTCAATAATGTGAACGGGTTCGATGACAATATTCCTCAATCAATTGAAGAACTAGAAATTCCATCTTCCCCAAGAGAAGGTCGACAACAACCAGGTAGATACATTTTCTTGAAGTTCTATTGAATTTCTCTTGTTTGTATCAAGAAATAATACGACATGATCTTGTAAATTCTTATAATTCTCCGCCTGAGAGTAATCCGTATCAACCAGAACGACGATGTATGATCTTTTCCTCCTTTGAATTTATTTCACATAAATCTTCTTTTAGTCGACGTTGCTCTTCGTCATATTGTCGATAAGTATGAAATCAGAGAACAATTCAGCCAGAAACTTCCTCTACTCGAACATTACAAAATCATTATCGTCTGTGATGATTCGGGTTCAATGAAAACACCTGTCGATCGAACGAACAAAACCCGATGGGATGAGCTTCGCGAAATCGTTAAAATCATCCTGGAAATCGGCGTGATTTTTGACTCAAATGGTGTTGATATTCATTTCCTCAATCGTCCACCAATACTCCGTGTGACTGATCCAACAGTCATTGATGAACAGTTTTCTATACCACCTCGTGGATACACACCCTTAGTTCCAGTTCTCACACGAATCTTTTCATCGCCAGAAGCTCAGCGTGGAAGAGACAAGAAGGTCCTCGTGTTCGTTGCGACTGACGGAACGCCCACGGATAACAAAGGTAATGTCAAGATTGATGAACTGGACGACGTGCTGACTCGAGTACGCAATGCTGAAGCAACGCATGTGATGTTTCTGATATGTACAGACGATCCTGCATGTGTCGCATATTTAGTTGATTTTGACGAAAGACTGGATAACGTTGATGTGACTGATGACTTTTTCACCGAAAGGGAGAGAGTATGGAGGAAGAACGGTCCGGCGTATCCATTTTCCAAAGGTGATTATATAGCGAAAACGTTACTTGGTGCGATAGATCCAGAGATTGATGCTATCGATGACAATCCTTAGTTGTACTCCATCAAACGGTAATGTACGATTTTTTTGTATACTATAGCCATATTTGTGATAATGACCGTTGTTGCTTGAAATAATAAAACTGTAAATAAATTTCTAGATTTATATGAACTACTGGTCATATCTCACTGTGAATATTTTTCGTTTTGGGTTTCTTTTCATTCTATCACTCGATATTCTCATACAAATACTCGAATTATAACTTCTGCACCTCTCGATTATGTTGTGCTCTAGTACGCCGTATAATTGCTTATTAATTTCATGTCGATGCACGTGGAGAAAATGGTATGGCGAATCGATAATTCATATGAGAGAAAAGAAATACCGAACGAAAAAGAGGAAAATTTTTTCAAGGTAGGTTTAATCTTTCGTCTCATCATTTCAAAATATTTCGTATCACTTCATAACGCGAACGAAAATAAATGTATAAAGAAATAAAACATTCTCATCAATCATCCGGTCGTTGGAGCCCCTTTGAACGACTGGATAACAGTGATTTGCCAGTAGAGATAGTTGAACCACCTACCAGGGAAGCAAGTAAATCATATTTCCTCAAAGTTTTATTGAATTTCTCTTGTTTCTATCAATAAATAGTACCACCTGATCTTGTAAATTCTTATAATTCTCCGCCTGAGAGTAATCAGTATCAACCTGAACGACGATGTATGATCTTTTCCGCCTTTGAATTTATTTCACATAAATCTTCTTTTAGTCGACGTTGCTCTTCGTCATATTGCCGATAAGTATGAAATTAGAGAACAATTCAGCCAGAAACTCCCTCTACTCGAACATTACAAAATCATTATCGTCTGTGATGATTCGGGTTCAATGAAAACACCTGTCGATCGAACGAACAAAACCCGATGGGATGAACTTCGCGAAATCGTTAAAATCATCCTGGAAATCGGCGTGATTTTCGACTCAAATGGTGTCGATATCCATTTTCTCAATCGCCCACCAATACTCCGTGTGACTGATCCAACAGTCATTGATGAACAGTTTTCTATACCACCTCGTGGATACACACCCTTAGTTCCAGTTCTCACACGAATCTTTTCATCGCCAGAAGCTCAGCGTGGAAAAGACAAGAAGGTCCTCGTGTTCGTTGCAACTGACGGAACGCCGACTGATGCAAAGGGTAACGTTAATATTGATAAACTGGAAGAAGTGATGATTCAGGTGCGCATTGCTGAGACAACGCATGTTATGTTTCTGGTATGTACAGACGATCCTGCATGTGTCGAATATTTGGTTGAATGTGATGAAAGAATGACTAATGTTGATGTGACTGATGACTTTTTCACCGAAAGGGAGAGAGTATGGAGGAAGAACGGTCCGGCGTATCCATTTTCCAAAGGTGATTATATAGCGAAAGCATTACTTGGTGCGATAGATCCAGAGGTGGATGCTATCGATGATATGCTTTGGTTGTAACAGAACTACTTAAGGTGATCACTTGTTAATCTAAGTTTTCTTTTAATAAATAAAGCTATCTGCTTCTGTCTCATTAAATTAATTCCACACATTCAAACAGCGCTAATAAGTTCATAAAGCAAGTATCTGTCTTGCTTAATCGATTTCGTGACAAGATAAGAGCCATGTTGTGCGTAATTTCTATTTTATGACGAATAGTGACATTAGCTGTCGGTATTTTTTCGCCAGTTGCTTATTCACCTGCGTATTTCTTCTCCGACGAGCACAGTTTATCTAAGAGTATGCTATATCTTTTTATCATTTTTCTTTTCAATACGTCAATGCGCTTGTGATTGATTAAAGAACGAAAGATGAATGAGAAAGACATAAATAATTCAATGAGATTGCATCACTTCGTATATCATTTTAGTATTCATAGACATTTTCAATGCTGTCTGAAGTTTATTGTAGCAAATGCAACAATGCATCGACGAGTAAATGTCTCGGGTGTTCGGAAATCTTTTGTTTAAATCATTTTTTGAGGCATCGAGAAGAACTAGACGTCCAATTGGATCCGATCAAATCAGATTGTGATGACTTTGAAGAAAAATTCTATGAATCTACCAAAAATAGAGAAGAAGAAGATCGTGCGATGCAATTGATTGGCCAATGGGAAGGCGAATCAATCAGACTTATTCAAGAATGTGCAAACTATTGTAGACAGAGTTTAAACCGATACCGAGAAGAAGTTTTCACCGAAATAAAGTCGAATTTCACTGAAATAACTTCTCAATTGGAGTCGTTTCGAGAAACTCGGAATTTTCACGAACAACATCTACGAAAACTAAGCGAACAGCTGGGAATATTACGAGAGCAACTTCGAACTCCATCGATTCCTACCATTCAGCGGCATTCACGATTGTTCGTTGACCATATATCACTTACTCTACCATACGGTAAATCTGTTCCGAGGTCGTTTTCGAAAATGAGACTTTTTGAAATATTTTAGAACGATTATTCTCAACAAAAGCAATTCCACTCAGTGCAAAATGGAAACAAAATGGTTTAACTATTGCTGGAGGAAATGGAGATGGAAAACAGTTGAATCAGCTTAATCGTCCTTTTGATGTTTACTTCAATCCCAGCGATCAAACGATGTATATCTCTGATACATTAGGTGATCGTATTGTTCAATGGAAATACGGTGAAAGTACTGGATATATCATTGCTGGTGGGAATGAGAATGAAGACGAAGTCGATTCATTAATATGTGCAGCGTCAGTTGCTGCTCGGGAAAATAGAAGTAGAGTGAATTTATTAGTGTCCCCATCGTCAGTCATTGTTGACGAACGAAGTGATTCACTTATTATTTATGATCGAGGACATAGTCGAATCGTACGATGGGATCGTCAGAATAGTTTAATGAAAACGATTGTATCAAATATAAGTGGTATAGGCTTAACCATGGATATTCATGGAAATCTATACGCATCAGATACAGTTAATCATGAAGTGAAGCGATGGAAACGAGGCGATGCGGTTGGAGTGGTTGTGGCTGGTGGTCATGGAATGGGATGTGCTTTGAATCAACTTAATTATCCTAGTTATATATTTGTTGATGAAGACTTGTCCGTGTATGTCTCCGATTCGAAAAATGATCGTGTAATGAAATGGGAGAAAGATGCAACTGAAGGAATGATTGTTGCCGGTGGGAATGGACGAGGAAATACCGAGGAGCAACTGAACAGGCCGCACGGCATTGTAGTTGATCGTTTACGTAATGTTTATGTAGCTGATCGAGACAATTATCGAGTTGTGTGTTGGCCAAATGGATCGCAAAAGGGCCATGTTGTTGTCGGAGGAAATGGGAAAGGCGATCGAGCAGATCAATTAGATCAAATTCTCGGCTTAGCATTCGATCAACAAAAAAATCTCTGGGTTACTGATTGCGGTAATCATCGAATACAAGTATTCGAATTTCTGAATCCAGATTTGAGCATAAAACCAACTTGGTTTTGATTTTTCTCTCATTTATGCATTATGCGCTCAAAATCATCGTTGAACATAAACGAAGTAACATATCTTTGGCTGTCTAGTTTCGTAATCTCATCATAAATCTGATTCTCTACTAAGAATTCGTGATTCCTCAGTCGATCTACTTCCAGCTTCTTTTTAATTGATAAGATCTATCAGCATACACTGAAAACCATGTCATGTCGAAAAGTTGCTTTCCTCTTGATTTAATCTGAATCAGTTCAGATTGGCATTCTATGTTGTTTTGTAGATTGTGATCCAACTACAATGTCGCAGCAGTTGACCTCCTAGAATGGAATGCCGCGCATCAGTGTTGACTCTTTGTGTTTATATTTATAATAACTTAATTTCAGCGGCGGAAAATCGCACTACAAATCAGTCATACGTAATTGTTTTTGTATACAAGCTGTATGCATCGTAAAAACTCTATTAACTAGAATGAAGGGAAAATGTGAGAGTACATTTACTTTAGAGAGTATCTTCAATGCAGTAAAGTACTTTATTCCTTAGGTCTTGCGGTTTTCTCTTGAATAATACAGGTAAAAAAACGTTAGTAAGCGTACCAGTATTTTTCTAAAGCATACGAACAGTTGGTTTAATCAGGTTTACCTTCAAACTCGTGCGAGATATTGATGTGAAAACATTCGGTAGAAAGTGTCACCACAGATGGATTCGCTTTTCAGAAAATATCGTGTAAACGACTGAATGAACGAACAGACGGGCTGACTCCCACAGTGCATTTATGAGTAATGTCATAATATCATTACCCCGAGTATCCGTTTAAAAATTGACAACAGTATATCCAGAATCCGGAGAAATTTGAGTGAATTTGATCGATACCCAGTGCGTAACGAGTTGGATATCGACGAATAGCCTTTGAAGCAGTTGATGTTCAAGACGACTGTCTAATGGAAGCACGTAATGTTATCAGTGACAGTAAGAGCTATCAGAAACTAGAAGAGAATGTAATTGGGTGCTTTACGCCTAGGATGCTGAGCTAGAGTTGATAAGCGTGCAAAATCCTCGTCAAAGCATCGCTTCTTGCAGTTAAAGCCGTAATAGGCTTTTGTCCACGCACCGAGCTTTTGCTCACACCCTCAAGATGCTGTGCCTACTCAGCCTCGCCCTCACCCTCACCCGATAGCAGAAACTGAATGCATAGCGAACGACAGACACACGTTCTACTTTATACAATTTGCATATGAGTGAGGTTCACCCAAGTGCTTTACGATGACTCTTCTCAACGATGACAACTTTTCTATAGTCTTTTGATAATTCTAAGCAACCACTACGGGGGTACTGATGATGATATGCATATTGTAGGGATTGATAAATCGAAAAATGCTCATTGGAATGACTTTCACCCAAGTACCTTCATCTGATCCTCTGAAGAATAGCAGTTAAGTGTTAGTCTATTTGTGCGCTCAAACAATCACTCTAGAAGGAGGGTGAGAACAAAACTAAGAGAAAATGTTCACATGTATATTCCCGAAGACTTTCGTACGCTCGCTGTCGTGGTGCTTTTTGGAGTGTGTAAAGTTCTCGGAACTGAAGCATCTTTGTTATCAAAATATCGCTCGGTAAGATCGTCTTATCTGACGTTTACTTTGGTTGTCTTTCGTGTTGTATCATCTATCTGGCTATTTTATCTACAACGCATAAGTGTCAGTCTCTTTCCCTCTTTAAAGTGATAATAGCGTTGTCGTTTGTTCTATTTAAAGAGATTCGATAAAGCCTTCATTCAGACAGTTTTTAAACATTCGAAAAAAAAACAATGAAGTTGTTTTATTGCTGTGTAATATTGTTTCTTTCGTCTCGATGTCAAGCAGGTGATGAGAAACCCTTGAAAGTAGACATTTATCCAGGCTTCGGTTGGGATCATCTACGGTTTATGGATATGAGTCCCATTTTTGCCGTATCGAACTTTAACGACTCTGCGGCGTTTCAATCATGTATACAAATCATCCCTATACTAGAAGATAAAATTCAATTAGATTCAGAACTGTTTGATACGTTCAATCTACATACAAGCGATTATTCCTCGAACTTTGTCGGTGGCGGGGGCCTCAGTTTGGGATTCTTTAAAATTGGTGGTTCAT